>CM049575.1:34542900-34743364 GCA_027123335.1 Amphiprion clarkii
TGAATTTTGCTGCAAAAAAAAACGCCTTACTATACTATGTCGAAAAAAAATGCGATTTTTCAAACATGTTGTAGAAACGTGCCAAACGATGAAATAATGTAAAGGAGGGCGTGAAAAACACTCCAGAAGGGTTTTCTTTGAAAGAAAAAAAAATCATCATGAATTTTGGCGCAAAAAACGCCTTACAATACTATTTCGAAAAAAAAATGCCATTTTTCAAACATGTTTTAGAAACGTGCCATATGATGAGATAATGTAAAGGAGGGCGTGAAAAACACTCCACAAGGGTTTTCTTTGAAGAAAAAATCATCATGAATTTTGGCGCAAAAAAAACGCCTTACTATACTATGTCGAAAAAAAATGCCATTTTTCAAACATGTTGTAAAAACGTGCCATATGATGAAATAATGTAAAGGAGGGCGTGAAAAACACTCCAGAAAGGTTTTCTTTGAAAAAAAAATCATCATGAATTTTGGCGCAAAAAAAACGCCTTACTATACTATGTCGAAAAAAAATGCCATTTTTCAAACATGTTGTAAAAACGTGCCATATGATGAAATAATGTAAAGGAGGGCGTGAAAAACACTCCAGAAAGGTTTTCTTTGAAAAAAAAATCATCATGAATTTTGGCGCAAAAAAAACGCCTTACTATACTATGTCGAAAAAAAATGCCATTTTTCAAACATGTTGTAAAAACGTGCCATATGATGAAATAATGTAAAGGAGGGCGTGAAAAACACTCCAGAAAGGTTTTCTTTGAAAAAAAAATCATCATGAATTTTGGCGCAAAAAAAACGCCTTACTATACTATGTCGAAAAAAAATGCCATTTTTCAAACATGTTGTAAAAACGTGCCATATGATGAAATAATGTAAAGGAGGGCGTGAAAAACACTCCAGAAGGGTTTTCTTTGAAAAAAAAATCATCATGAATTTTGGCGCAAAAAAAACGCCTTACTATACTATGTCGAAAAAAAATGCCATTTTTCAAACATGTTGTAAAAACGTGCCATATGATGAAATAATGTAAAGGAGGGCGTGAAAAACACTCCAGAAAGGTTTTCTTTGAAAAAAAAATCATCATGAATTTTGGCGCAAAAAAAAACGCCTTACTATACTATGTCGAAAAAAAATGCCATTTTTCAAACATGTTGTAAAAACGTGCCATATGATGAAATAATGTAAAGGAGGCGTGAAAAACACTCCAGAAAGGTTTTCTTTGAAAAAAAAATCATCATGAATTTTGGCGCAAAAAAAACGCCTTACTATACTATGTCGAAAAAAAATGCCATTTTTCAAACATGTTGTAAAAACGTGCCATATGATGAAATAATGTAAAGGAGGGCGTGAAAAACACTCCAGAAAGGTTTTCTTTGAAAAAAAAATCATCATGAATTTTGGCGCAAAAAAAACGCCTTACTATACTATGTCGAAAAAAAATGCCATTTTTCAAACATGTTGTAAAAACGTGCCATATGATGAAATAATGTAAAGGAGGGCGTGAAAAACACTCCAGAAAGGTTTTCTTTGAAGAAAAAATCATCATGAATTTTGGCGCAAAAAAAAACGCCTTACTATACTATGTCGAAAAAAAATGCCATTTTTCAAACATGTTGTAAAAACGTGCCATATGATGAAATAATGTAAAGGAGGGCGTGAAAAACACTCCAGAAAGGTTTTCTTTGAAAAAAAATCATCATGAATTTTGGCGCAAAAAAAAACGCCTTACTATACTATGTCGAAAAAAAATGCCATTTTTCAAACATGTTGTAAAAACGTGCCATATGATGAAATAATGTAAAGGAGGCCGTGAAAAACACTCCAGAAAGGTTTTCTTTGAAAAAAAAATCATCATGAATTTTGGCGCAAAAAAAAACGCCTTACTATACTATGTCGAAAAAAAATGCCATTTTTCAAACATGTTGTAAAAACGTGCCATATGATGAAATAATGTAAAGGAGGGCGTGAAAAACACTCCAGAAAGGTTTTCTTTGAAGAAAAAAATCATCATGAATTTTGGCGCAAAAAAAACGCCTTACTATACTATGTCGAAAAAAAATGCCATTTTTCAAACATGTTGTAAAAACGTGCCATATGATGAAATAATGTAAAGGAGGGCGTGAAAAACACTCCAGAAAGGTTTTCTTTGAAAAAAAAATCATCATGAATTTTGGCGCAAAAAAAACGCCTTACTATACTATGTCGAAAAAAAATGCCATTTTTCAAACATGTTGTAAAAACGTGCCATATGATGAAATAATGTAAAGGAGGGCGTGAAAAACACTCCAGAAAGGTTTTCTTTGAAAAAAAAATCATCATGAATTTTGGCGCAAAAAAAACGCCTTACTATACTATGTCGAAAAAAAATGCCATTTTTCAAACATGTTGTAAAAACGTGCCATATGATGAAATAATGTAAAGGAGGGCGTGAAAAACACTCCAGAAAGGTTTTCTTTGAAAAAAAAATCATCATGAATTTTGGCGCAAAAAAAACGCCTTACTATACTATGTCGAAAAAAAATGCCATTTTTCAAACATGTTGTAAAAACGTGCCATATGATGAAATAATGTAAAGGAGGGCGTGAAAAACACTCCAGAAAGGTTTTCTTTGAAAAAAAAATCATCATGAATTTTGGCGCAAAAAAAAACGCCTTACTATACTATGTCGAAAAAAAATGCCATTTTTCAAACATGTTGTAAAAACGTGCCATATGATGAAATAATGTAAAGGAGGGCGTGAAAAACACTCCAGAAAGGTTTTCTTTGAAAAAAAAATCATCATGAATTTTGGCGCAAAAAAAACGCCTTACTATACTATGTCGAAAAAAAATGCCATTTTTCAAACATGTTGTAAAAACGTGCCATATGATGAAATAATGTAAAGGAGGCCGTGAAAAACACTCCAGAAAGGTTTTCTTTGAAAAAAAAATCATCATGAATTTTGGCGCAAAAAAAACGCCTTACTATACTATGTCGAAAAAAAATGCCATTTTTCAAACATGTTGTAAAAACGTGCCATATGATGAAATAATGTAAAGGAGGGCGTGAAAAACACTCCAGAAAGGTTTTCTTTGAAAAAAAAATCATCATGAATTTTGGCGCAAAAAAAAACGCCTTACTATACTATGTCGAAAAAAAATGCCATTTTTCAAACATGTTGTAAAAACGTGCCATATGATGAAATAATGTAAAGGAGGGCGTGAAAAACACTCCAGAAAGGTTTTCTTTGAAAAAAAAATCATCATGAATTTTGGCGCAAAAAAAACGCCTTACTATACTATGTCGAAAAAAAATGCCATTTTTCAAACATGTTGTAAAAACGTGCCATATGATGAAATAATGTAAAGGAGGGCGTGAAAAACACTCCAGAAAGGTTTTCTTTGAAAAAAAAATCATCATGAATTTTGGCGCAAAAAAAACGCCTTACTATACTATGTCGAAAAAAAATGCCATTTTTCAAACATGTTGTAAAAACGTGCCATATGATGAAATAATGTAAAGGAGGGCGTGAAAAACACTCCAGAAAGGTTTTCTTTGAAAAAAAAATCATCATGAATTTTGGCGCAAAAAAAACGCCTTACTATACTATGTCGAAAAAAAATGCCATTTTTCAAACATGTTGTAAAAACGTGCCATATGATGAAATAATGTAAAGGAGGGCGTGAAAAACACTCCAGAAAGGTTTTCTTTGAAAAAAAAATCATCATGAATTTTGGCGCAAAAAAAACGCCTTACTATACTATGTCGAAAAAAAATGCCATTTTTCAAACATGTTGTAAAAACGTGCCATATGATGAAATAATGTAAAGGAGGGCGTGAAAAACACTCCAGAAAGGTTTTCTTTGAAAAAAAAATCATCATGAATTTTGGCGCAAAAAAAACGCCTTACTATACTATGTCGAAAAAAAATGCCATTTTTCAAACATGTTGTAGAAACAGTGCCATATGATGAAATAATGTAAAGGAGGGCGTGAAAAACACTCCAGAAAGGTTTTCTTTGAAAAAAAAATCATCATGAATTTTGGCGCAAAAAAAACGCCTTACTATACTATGTCGAAAAAAAATGCCATTTTTCAAACATGTTGTAAAAACGTGCCATATGATGAAATAATGTAAAGGAGGCGTGAAAAACACTCCAGAAAGGTTTTCTTTGAAAAAAAAATCATCATGAATTTTGGCGCAAAAAAAACGCCTTACTATACTATGTCGAAAAAAAATGCCATTTTTCAAACATGTTGTAAAAACGTGCCATATGATGAAATAATGTAAAGGAGGGCGTGAAAAACACTCCAGAAAGGTTTTCTTTGAAAAAAAAATCATCATGAATTTTGGCGCAAAAAAAACGCCTTACTATACTATGTCGAAAAAAAATGCCATTTTTCAAACATGTTGTAAAAACGTGCCATATGATGAAATAATGTAAAGGAGGGCGTGAAAAACACTCCAGAAAGGTTTTCTTTGAAAAAAAATCATCATGAATTTTGGCGCAAAAAAAACGCCTTACTATACTATGTCGAAAAAAAATGCCATTTTTCAAACATGTTGTAAAAACGTGCCATATGATGAAATAATGTAAAGGAGGGCGTGAAAAACACTCCAGAAAGGTTTTCTTTGAAAAAAAAATCATCATGAATTTTGGCGCAAAAAAAACGCCTTACTATACTATGTCGAAAAAAAATGCCATTTTTCAAACATGTTGTAAAAACGTGCCATATGATGAAATAATGTAAAGGAGGGCGTGAAAAACACTCCAGAAAGGTTTTCTTTGAAAAAAAAATCATCATGAATTTTGGCGCAAAAAAAACGCCTTACTATACTATGTCGAAAAAAAATGCCATTTTTCAAACATGTTGTAAAAACGTGCCATATGATGAAATAATGTAAAGGAGGGCGTGAAAAACACTCCAGAAAGGTTTTCTTTGAAAAAAAAATCATCATGAATTTTGGCGCAAAAAAAACGCCTTACTATACTATGTCGAAAAAAAATGCCATTTTTCAAACATGTTGTAAAAACGTGCCATATGATGAAATAATGTAAAGGAGGGCGTGAAAAACACTCCAGAAAGGTTTTCTTTGAAAAAAAAATCATCATGAATTTTGGCGCAAAAAAAAACGCCTTACTATACTATGTCGAAAAAAAATGCCATTTTTCAAACATGTTGTAAAAACGTGCCATATGATGAAATAATGTAAAGGAGGGCGTGAAAAACACTCCAGAAAGGTTTTCTTTGAAAAAAAAATCATCATGAATTTTGGCGCAAAAAAAACGCCTTACTATACTATGTCGAAAAAAAATGCCATTTTTCAAACATGTTGTAAAAACGTGCCATATGATGAAATAATGTAAAGGAGGGCGTGAAAAACACTCCAGAAAGGTTTTCTTTGAAAAAAAAATCATCATGAATTTTGGCGCAAAAAAAAACGCCTTACTATACTATGTCGAAAAAAAATGCCATTTTTCAAACATGTTGTAAAAACGTGCCATATGATGAAATAATGTAAAGGAGGGCGTGAAAAACACTCCAGAAAGGTTTTCTTTGAAAAAAAAATCATCATGAATTTTGGCGCAAAAAAAACGCCTTACTATACTATGTCGAAAAAAAATGCCATTTTTCAAACATGTTGTAAAAACGTGCCATATGATGAAATAATGTAAAGGAGGCCGTGAAAAACACTCCAGAAAGGTTTTCTTTGAAGAAAAAATCATCATGAATTTTGGCGCAAAAAAAACGCCTTACTATACTATGTCGAAAAAAAATGCCATTTTTCAAACATGTTGTAAAAACGTGCCATATGATGAAATAATGTAAAGGACGGCGTGAAAAACACTCCAGAAAGGTTTTCTTTGAAGAAAAAATCATCATGAATTTTGGCGCAAAAAAAACGCCTTACTATACTATGTCGAAAAAAAATGCCATTTTTCAAACATGTTGTAAAAACGTGCCATATGATGAAATAATGTAAAGGAGGGCGTGAAAAACACTCCAGAAAGGTTTTCTTTGAAAAAAAAATCATCATGAATTTTGGCGCAAAAAAAAACGCCTTACTATACTATGTCGAAAAAAAATGCCATTTTTCAAACATGTTGTAAAAACGTGCCATATGATGAAATAATGTAAAGGAGGGCGTGAAAAACACTCCAGAAAGGTTTTCTTTGAAAAAAAAATCATCATGAATTTTGGCGCAAAAAAAACGCCTTACTATACTATGTCGAAAAAAAATGCCATTTTTCAAACATGTTGTAAAAACGTGCCATATGATGAAATAATGTAAAGGAGGGCGTGAAAAACACTCCAGAAAGGTTTTCTTTGAAAAAAAAATCATCATGAATTTTGGCGCAAAAAAAAACGCCTTACTATACTATGTCGAAAAAAAATGCCATTTTTCAAACATGTTGTAAAAACGTGCCATATGATGAAATAATGTAAAGGAGGGCGTGAAAAACACTCCAGAAAGGTTTTCTTTGAAAAAAAAATCATCATGAATTTTGGCGCAAAAAAAACGCCTTACTATACTATGTCGAAAAAAAATGCCATTTTTCAAACATGTTGTAAAAACGTGCCATATGATGAAATAATGTAAAGGAGGCCGTGAAAAACACTCCAGAAGGGTTTTCTTTGAAAAAAAAATCATCATGAATTTTGGCGCAAAAAAAACGCCTTACTATACTATGTCGAAAAAAAATGCCATTTTTCAAACATGTTGTAAAAACGTGCCATATGATGAAATAATGTAAAGGAGGGCGTGAAAAACACTCCAGAAGGGTTTTCTTTGAAGAAAAAATCATCATGAATTTTGGCGCAAAAAAAACGCCTTACTATACTATGTCGAAAAAAAATGCCATTTTTCAAACATGTTGTAAAAACGTGCCATATGATGAGATAATGTAAAGGAGGGCGTGAAAAACACTCCAGAAAGGTTTTCTTTGAAAAAAAAATCATCATGAATTTTGGCGCAAAAAAAACGCCTTACTATACTATGTCGAAAAAAAATGCCATTTTTCAAACATGTTGTAGAAACATGCCATATGATGAGATAATGTAAAGGAGGGCGTGAAAAACACTCCAGAAAGGTTTTCTTTGAAAAAAAAATCATCATGAATTTTGGCGCAAAAAAAACGCCTTACTATACTATGTCGAAAAAAAATGCCATTTTTCAAACATGTTGTAGAAACGTGCCATATGATGAAATAATGTAAAGGAGGGCGTGAAAAACACTCCAGAAAGGTTTTCTTTGAAGAAAAAATCATCATGAATTTTGGCACAAAAAAAACGCCTTACTATACTATGTCGAAAAAAAATGCCATTTTTCAAACATGTTGTAAAAACGTGCCATATGATGAAATAATGTAAAGGAGGGCGTGAAAAACACTCCAGAAAGGTTTTCTTTGAAAAAAAAATCATCATGAATTTTGGCGCAAAAAAAAACGCCTTACTATACTATGTCGAAAAAAAATGCCATTTTTCAAACATGTTGTAGAAACGTGCCATATGATGAAATAATGTAAAGGAGGGCGTGAAAAACACTCCAGAAGGGTTTTCTTTGAAAAAAAAAATCATCATGAATTTTGGCGCAAAAAAAACGCCTTACTATACTATGTCGAAAAAAAATGCCATTTTTCAAACATGTTGTAGAAACGTGCCATATGATGAAATAATGTAAAGGAGGGCGTGAAAAACACTCCAGAAAGGTTTTCTTTGAAAAAAAAATCATCATGAATTTTGGCGCAAAAAAAACGCCTTACTATACTATGTCGAAAAAAAATGCCATTTTTCAAACATGTTGTAAAAACATGCCATATGATGAGATAATGTAAAGGAGGGCGTGAAAAACACTCCAGAAGGGTTTTCTTTGAAAAAAAATCATCATGAATTTTGGCGCAAAAAAAACGCCTTACTATACTATGTCGAAAAAAAATGCCATTTTTCAAACATGTTGTAGAAACATGCCATATGATGAGATAATGTAAAGGACGGCGTGAAAAACACTCCAGAAGGGTTTTCTTTGAAGAAAAAATCATCATGAATTTTGGCGCAAAAAAAACGCCTTACTATACTATGTCGAAAAAAAATGCCATTTTTCAAACATGTTGTAGAAAACGTGCCATATGATGAAATAATGTAAAGGACGGCGTGAAAAACACTCCAGAAGGGTTTTCTTTGAAGAAAAAAATCATCATGAATTTTGGCGCAAAAAAAACGCCTTACTATACTATGTCGAAAAAAAATGCCATTTTTCAAACATGTTGTAAAAACGTGCCATATGATGAAATAATGTAAAGGAGGGCGTGAAAAACACTCCAGAAAGGTTTTCTTTGAAAAAAAAATCATCATGAATTTTGGCGCAAAAAAAACGCCTTACTATACTATGTCGAAAAAAAATGCCATTTTTCAAACATGTTGTAGAAACGTGCCATATGATGAGATAATGTAAAGGAGGGCGTGAAAAACACTCCAGAAAGGTTTTCTTTGAAAAAAAAATCATCATGAATTTTGGCGCAAAAAAAACGCCTTACTATACTATGTCGAAAAAAAATGCCGATTTTTCAAACATGTTGTAGAAAACGTGCCATATGATGAGATAATGTAAAGGAGGGCGTGAAAAACACTCCAGAAGGGTTTTCTTTGAAGAAAAAAATCATCATGAATTTTGGCGCAAAAAAAAACGCCTTACTATACTATGTCGAAAAAAAATGCCATTTTTCAAACATGTTGTAGAAACTTGCCATATGATGAAATAATGTAAAGGAGGTCGTGAAAAACACTCCAGAAGGGTTTTCTTTGAAAAAAAAATCATCATGAATTTTGGCGCAAAAAAAACGCCTTACTATACTATGTCGAAAAAAAATGCCATTTTTCAAACATGTTGTAGAAACATGCCATATGATGAGATAATGTAAAGGAGGGCGTGAAAAACACTCCAGAAGGGTTTTCTTTGAAAAAAAAATCATCATGAATTTTGGCGCAAAAAAAACGCCTTACTATACTATGTCGAAAAAAAATGCCATTTTTCAAACATGTTGTAGAAACATGCCATATGATGAGATAATGTAAAGGAGGGCGTGAAAAACACTCCAGAAGGGTTTTCTTTGAAAAAAAAATCATCATGAATTTTGGCGCAAAAAAAACGCCTTACTATACTATGTCGAAAAAAAATGCCGTTTTTCAAACATGTTGTAGAAACATGCCATATGATGGGATAATGTAAAGGACGGCGCGAAAAACACTCCAGAAGGGTTTTCTTTGAAGAAAAAATCATCATGAATTTTGGCGCAAAAAAAACGCCTTACTATACTATGTCGAAAAAAAATGCCATTTTTCAAACATGTTGTAGAAACGTGCCATACGATGAAATAATGTAAAGGAGGGCGTGAAAAACACTCCAGAAGGGTTTTCTTTGAAGAAAAAATCATCATGAATTTTGGCGCAAAAAAAAACGCCTTACTATACTATGTCGAAAAAAAATGCCATTTTTCAAACATGTTGTAAAAACGTGCCATATGATGAGATAATGTAAAGGACGGCGTGAAAAACACTCCAGAAGGGTTTTCTTTGAAGAAAAAATCATCATGAATTTTGGCGCAAAAAAAACGCCTTACTATACTATGTCGAAAAAAAATGCCATTTTTCAAACATGTTGTAGAAACGTGCCATACGATGAAATAATGTAAAGGAGGCCGTTAAAAACACTCCAGAAGGGTTTTCTTTGAAGAAAAAATCATGATGAATTTTGGCGCAAAAAAAACGCCTTACTATACTATGTCGAAAAAAAATGCCATTTTTCAAACATGTTGTAGAAACGTGCCATATGATGAGATAATGTAAAGGACGGCGTGAAAAACACTCCAGAAGGGTTTTCTTTGAAGAAAAAATCATCATGAATTTTGGCGCAAAAAAAAACGCCTTACTATACTATGTCGAAAAAAAATGCCATTTTTCAAACATGTTGTAGAAACGTGCCATACGATGAAATAATGTAAAGGAGGGCGTGAAAAACACTCCAGAAGGGTTTTCTTTGAAGAAAAAATCATCATGAATTTTGGCGCAAAAAAAACGCCTTACTATACTATGTCGAAAAAAAATGCCATTTTTCAAACATGTTGTAGAAACGTGCCATATGATGAAATAATGTAAAGGACGGCGTGAAAAACACTCCAGAAGGGTTTTCTTTGAAGAAAAAATCATCATGAATTTTGGCGCAAAAAAAAACGCCTTACTATACTATGTCGAAAAAAAATGCCATTTTTCAAACATGTTGTAAAAACGTGCCATATGATGAGATAATGTAAAGGAGGGCGTGAAAAACACTCCAAAAGGGTTTTCTTTGAAAAAAAAATCATCATGAATTTTGGCGCAAAAAAAAACGCCTTACTATACTATGTCGAAAAAAAATGCCATTTTTCAAACATGTTGTAGAAACATGCCATACGATGAAATAATGTAAAGGAGGGCGTGAAAAACACTCCAGAAGGGTTTTCTTTGAAAAAAAAATCATCATGAATTTTGGCGCAAAAAAAACGCCTTACTATACTATGTCGAAAAAAAATGCCATTTTTCAAACATGTTGTAGAAACTTGCCATACGATGAAATAATGTAAAGGAGGGCGTGAAAAACACTCCAGAAGGGTTTTCTTTGAAGAAAAAATCATCATGAATTTTGGCGCAAAAAAAACGCCTTACTATACTATGTCGAAAAAAAATGCCATTTTTCAAACATGTTGTAGAAACGTGCCATATGATGAGATAATGTAAAGGACGGCGTGAAAAACACTCCAGAAGGGTTTTCTTTGAAGAAAAAATCATCATGAATTTTGCGCACAAAAAAAACGCCTTACTATACTATGTCGACAAAAAATGCCATTTTTCAAACATGTTGTAGAAACGTGCCATATGATGAGATAATGTAAAGAAGGGCGTAAAAAACACTCCAGAAGGGTTTTCTTTGAAAAAAAAATCATCATGAATTTTGGCGCAAAAAAAACGCCTTACTATACTATGTCGAAAAAAAATGCCATTTTTCAAACATGTTGTAGAAACATGCCATATGATGAGATAATGTAAAGGAGGGCGTGAAAAACACTCCAGAAAGGTTTTCTTTGAAAAAAAAATCATCATGAATTTTGGCGCAAAAAAAACGCCTTACTATACTATGTCGAAAAAAAATGCCATTTTTCAAACATGTTGTAGAAACGTGCCATATGATGAGATAATGTAAAGGAGGGCGTGAAAAACACTCCAGAAGGGTTTTCTTTGAAGAAAAAATCATCATGAATTTTGGCACAAAAAAAACGCCTTACTATACTATGTCGAAAAAAAATGCCATTTTTCAAACATGTTGTGAAAACGTGCCATATGATGAGATAATGTAAAGGAGGGCGTGAAAAACACTCCAAAAGGGTTTTCTTTGAAAAAAAAATCATCATGAATTTTGGCGCAAAAAAAAACGCCTTACTATACTATGTCGAAAAAAAATGCCATTTTTCAAACATGTTGTAGAAACGTGCCATATGATGAAATAATGTAAAGGAGGGCGTGAAAAACACTCCAGAAGGGTTTTCTTTGAAAAAAAAATCATCATGAATTTTGGCGCAAAAAAAACGCCTTACTATACTATGTCGAAAAAAAATGCCATTTTTCAAACATGTTGTAGAAACATGCCATATGATGAGATAATGTAAAGGAGGGCGTGAAAAACACTCCAGAAGGGTTTTCTTTGAAAAAAAAATCATCATGAATTTTGGCGCAAAAAAAACGCCTTACTATACTATGTCGAAAAAAAATGCCATTTTTCAAACATGTTGTAGAAACATGCCATATGATGAGATAATGTAAAGGAGGGCGTGAAAAACACTCCAGAAGGGTTTTCTTTGAAAAAAAATCATCATGAATTTTGGCGCAAAAAAAACGCCTTACTATACTATGTCGAAAAAAAATGCCATTTTTCAAACATGTTGTAGAAACATGCCATATGATGAGATAATGTAAAGGACGGCGTGAAAAACACTCCAGAAGGGTTTTCTTTGAAGAAAAAATCATCATGAATTTTGGCGCAAAAAAAACGCCTTACTATACTATGTCGAAAAAAAATGCCATTTTTCAAACATGTTGTAGAAACGTGCCATATGATGAGATAATGTAAAGGACGGCGTGAAAAACACTCCAGAAGGGTTTTCTTTGAAGAAAAAAATCATCATGAATTTTGCGCACAAAAAAAACGCCTTACTATACTATGTCGAAAAAAAATGCCATTTTTCAAACATGTTGTAAAAACGTGCCATATGATGAAATAATGTAAAGGAGGGCGTGAAAAACACTCCAGAAAGGTTTTCTTTGAAAAAAAAATCATCATGAATTTTGGCGCAAAAAAAACGCCTTACTATACTATGTCGAAAAAAAATGCCATTTTTCAAACATGTTGTAGAAACGTGCCATATGATGAGATAATGTAAAGGAGGGCGTGAAAAACACTCCAGAAAGGTTTTCTTTGAAAAAAAAATCATCATGAATTTTGGCGCAAAAAAAACGCCTTACTATACTATGTCGAAAAAAAATGCCATTTTTCAAACATGTTGTAGAAACGTGCCATATGATGAAATAATGTAAAGGAGGCCGTGAAAAACACTCCAGAAGGGTTTTCTTTGAAGAAAAAATCATCATGAATTTTGGCGCAAAAAAAAACGCCTTACTATACTATGTCGAAAAAAAATGCCATTTTTCAAACATGTTGTAGAAAACTTGCCATATGATGAAATAATGTAAAGGAGGGCGTGAAAAACACTCCAGAAGGGTTTTCTTTGAAAAAAAAATCATCATGAATTTTGGCGCAAAAAAAACGCCTTACTATACTATGTCGAAAAAAAATGCCATTTTTCAAACATGTTGTAGAAACATGCCATATGATGAGATAATGTAAAGGAGGGCGTGAAAAACACTCCAGAAGGGTTTTCTTTGAAAAAAAAATCATCATGAATTTTGGCGCAAAAAAAACGCCTTACTATACTATGTCGAAAAAAAATGCCATTTTTCAAACATGTTGTAGAAACATGCCATATGATGAGATAATGTAAAGGAGGGCGTGAAAAACACTCCAGAAGGGTTTTCTTTGAAAAAAAATCATCATGAATTTTGGCGCAAAAAAAACGCCTTACTATACTATGTCGAAAAAAAATGCCGTTTTTCAAACATGTTGTAGAAACATGCCATATGATGGGATAATGTAAAGGACGGCGCGAAAAACACTCCAGAAGGGTTTTCTTTGAAGAAAAAATCATCATGAATTTTGGCGCAAAAAAAACGCCTTACTATACTATGTCGAAAAAAAATGCCATTTTTCAAACATGTTGTAGAAACTTGCCATACGATGAAATAATGTAAAGGAGGGCGTGAAAAACACTCCAGAAGGGTTTTCTTTGAAGAAAAAATCATCATGAATTTTGGCGCAAAAAAAAACGCCTTACTATACTATGTCGAAAAAAAATGCCGTTTTTCAAACATGTTGTAGAAACGTGCCATATGATGGGATAATGTAAAGGACGGCGTGAAAAACACTCCAGAAGGGTTTTCTTTGAAGAAAAAATCATGATGAATTTTGGCGCAAAAAAAACGCCTTACTATACTATGTCGAAAAAAAATGCCATTTTTCAAACATGTTGTAGAAACTTGCCATACGATGAAATAATGTAAAGGAGGCCGTTAAAAACACTCCAGAAGGGTTTTCTTTGAAGAAAAAAATCATCATGAATTTTGGCGCAAAAAAAACGCCTTACTATACTATGTCGAAAAAAAATGCCGTTTTTCAAACATGTTGTAGAAACGTGCCATATGATGAGATAATGTAAAGGACGGCGTGAAAAACACTCCAGAAGGGTTTTCTTTGAAGAAAAAATCATCATGAATTTTGGCGCAAAAAAAAACGCCTTACTATACTATGTCGAAAAAAAATGCCATTTTTCAAACATGTTGTAGAAACTTGCCATACGATGAAATAATGTAAAGGAGGGCGTGAAAAACACTCCAGAAGGGTTTTCTTTGAAGAAAAAATCATGATGAATTTTGGCGCAAAAAAAACGCCTTACTATACTATGTCGAAAAAAAATGCCATTTTTCAAACATGTTGTAGAAACGTGCCATGCGATGAAATAATGTAAAGGACGGCGTGAAAAAGACTCCAGAAGGGTTTTCTTTGAAGAAAAAATCATCATGAATTTTGCCACAAAAAAAACGCCTTACTATACTATGTCGAAAAAAAATGCCATTTTTCAAACATGTTGTAAAAACGTGCCATATGATGAGATAATGGAAAGGAGGGCGTGAAAAACACTCCAAAAGGGTTTTCTTTGAAAAAAAAAATCATCATGAATTTTGGCGAAAAAAAAACGCCTTACTATACTATGTCGAAAAAAAATGCCATTTTTCAAACATGTTGTAAAAACGTGCCATATGATGAGATAATGGAAAGGAGGGCGTGAAAAACACTCCAAAAGGGTTTTCTTTGAAAAAAAAAATCATCATGAATTTTGGCGAAAAAAAAACGCCTTACTATACTATGTCGAAAAAAAATGCCATTTTTCAAACATGTTGTAGAAACTTGCCATACGATGAAATAATGTAAAGGAGGCCGTTAAAAACACTCCAGAAGGGTTTTCTTTGAAGAAAAAATCATGATGAATTTTGGCGCAAAAAAAACGCCTTACTATACTATGTCGAAAAAAAATGCCATTTTTCAAACATGTTGTAGAAACGTGCCATGCGATGAAATAATGTAAAGGACGGCGTGAAAAACACTCCAGAAGGGTTTTCTTTGAAGAAAAAATCATCATGAATTTTGCCACAAAAAAAACGCCTTACTATACTATGTCGAAAAAAAATGCCATTTTTCAAACATGTTGTAAAAACGTGCCATATGATGAGATAATGGAAAGGAGGGCGTGAAAAACACTCCAAAAGGGTTTTCTTTGAAAAAAAAAATCATCATGAATTTTGGCGCAAAAAAAAACGCCTTACTATACTATGTCGAAAAAAAATGCCATTTTTCAAACATGTTGTAGAAACATGCCATATGATGAGATAATGTAAAGGAGGGCGTGAAAAACACTCCAGAAAGGTTTTCTTTGAAAAAAAAATCATCATGAATTTTGGCGCAAAAAAAACGCCTTACTATACAATGTCGAAAAAAAATGCCGTTTTTCAAACATGTTGTAGAAACGTGCCATATGATGAGATAATGTAAAGGAGGCCGTTAAAAACACTCCAGAAGGGTTTTCTTTGAAGAAAAAATCATCATGAATTTTGGCACAAAAAAAACGCCTTACTATACTATGTCGAAAAAAAATGCCATTTTTCAAACATGTTGTAAAAACGTGCCATATGATGAGATAATGGAAAGGAGGGCGTGAAAAACACTCCAAAAGGGTTTTCTTTGAAAAAAAAAATCATCATGAATTTTGGCGAAAAAAAAACGCCTTACTATACTATGTCGAAAAAAAATGCCATTTTTCAAACATGTTGTAGAAACTTGCCATATGATGAAATAATGTAAAGGAGGGCGTGAAAAACACTCCAGAAGGGTTTTCTTTGAAAAAAAAATCATCATGAATTTTGGCGCAAAAAAAACGCCTTACTATACTATGTCGAAAAAAAATGCCATTTTTCAAACATGTTGTAGAAACATGCCATATGATGAGATAATGTAAAGGAGGGCGTGAAAAACACTCCAGAAGGGTTTTCTTTGAAAAAAAAATCATCATGAATTTTGGCGCAAAAAAAAACGCCTTACTATACTATGTCGAAAAAAAATGCCATTTTTCAAACATGTTGTAGAAACATGCCATATGATGAGATAATGTAAAGGAGGGCGTGAAAAACACTCCAGAAGGGTTTTCTTTGAAAAAAAATCATCATGAATTTTGGCGCAAAAAAAACGCCTTACTATACTATGTCGAAAAAAAATGCCGTTTTTCAAACATGTTGTAGAAACATGCCATATGATGGGATAATGTAAAGGACGGCGCGAAAAACACTCCAGAAGGGTTTTCTTTGAAGAAAAAATCATCATGAATTTTGGCGCAAAAAAAACGCCTTACTATACTATGTCGAAAAAAAATGCCATTTTTCAAACATGTTGTAGAAACGTGCCATGCGATGAAATAATGTAAAGGACGGCGTGAAAAACACTCCAGAAGGGTTTTCTTTGAAGAAAAAATCATCATGAATTTTTCCACAAAAAAAACGCCTTACTATACTATGTCGAAAAAAAATGCCATTTTTCAAACATGTTGTAAAAACGTGCCATATGATGAGATAATGGAAAGGAGGGCGTGAAAAACACTCCAAAAGGGTTTTCTTTGAAAAAAAAATCATCATGAATTTTGGCGACAAAAAAAACGCCTTACTATACTATGTCGAAAAAAAATGCCATTTTTCAAACATGTTGTAGAAACATGCCATATGATGAGATAATGTAAAGGAGGGCGTGAAAAACACTCCAGAAAGGTTTTCTTTGAAAAAAAAATCATCATGAATTTTGGCGCAAAAAAAACGCCTTACTATACTATGTCGAAAAAAAATGCCGTTTTTCAAACATGTTGTTGAAACGTGCCATATGATGAGATAATGTAAAGGAGGCCGTTAAAAACACTCCAGAAGGGTTTTCTTTGAAGAAAAAATCATCATGAATTTTGGCACAAAAAAAACGCCTTACTATACTATGTCGAAAAAAAATGCCATTTTTCAAACATGTTGTAGAAACTTGCCATATGATGAAATAATGTAAAGGAGGTCGTGAAAAACACTCCAGAAGGGTTTTCTTTGAAAAAAAAATCATCATGAATTTTGGCGCAAAAAAAACGCCTTACTATACTATGTCGAAAAAAAATGCCATTTTTCAAACATGTTGTAGAAACATGCCATATGATGAGATAATGTAAAGGAGGGCGTGAAAAACACTCCAGAAGGGTTTTCTTTGAAAAAAAAATCATCATGAATTTTGGCGCAAAAAAAACGCCTTACTATACTATGTCGAAAAAAAATGCCATTTTTCAAACATGTTGTAGAAACATGCCATATGATGAGATAATGTAAAGGAGGGCGTGAAAAACACTCCAGAAGGGTTTTCTTTGAAAAAAAATCATCATGAATTTTGGCGCAAAAAAAACGCCTTACTATACTATGTCGAAAAAAAATGCCGTTTTTCAAACATGTTGTAGAAACATGCCATATGATGGGATAATGTAAAGGACGGCGCGAAAAACACTCCAGAAGGGTTTTCTTTGAAGAAAAAATCATCATGAATTTTGGCGCAAAAAAAACGCCTTACTATACTATGTCGAAAAAAAATGCCATTTTTCAAACATGTTGTAGAAACTTGCCATACGATGAAATAGTGTAAAGGAGGGCGTGAAAAACACTCCAGAAGGGTTTTCTTTGAAGAAAAAATCATCATGAATTTTGGCACAAAAAAAAAACCCTTACTATACTATGTCGAAAAAAAATGCCGTTTTTCAAACATGTTGTAGAAACGTGCCATATGATGGGATAATGTAAAGGACGGCGTGAAAAACACTCCAGAAGGGTTTTCTTTGAAGAAAAAATCATGATGAATTTTGGCGCAAAAAAAACGCCTTACTATACTATGTCGAAAAAAAATGCCATTTTTCAAACATGTTGTAGAAACTTGCCATACGATGAAATAATGTAAAGGAGGCCGTTAAAAACACTCCAGAAGGGTTTTCTTTGAAGAAAAAATCATGATGAATTTTGGCGCAAAAAAAACGCCTTACTATACTATGTCGAAAAAAAATGCCGTTTTTCAAACATGGTGTAGAAACGTGCCATATGATGGGATAATGTAAAGGACGGCGTGAAAAACACTCCAGAAGGGTTTTCTTTGAAGAAAAAATCATCATGAATTTTGGCGCAAAAAAAAACGCCTTACTATACTATGTCGAAAAAAAATGCCATTTTTCAAACATGTTGTAGAAACTTGCCATACGATGAAATAATGTAAAGGAGGCCGTTAAAAACACTCCAGAAGGGTTTTCTTTGAAGAAAAAATCATGATGAATTTTGGCGCAAAAAAAACGCCTTACTATACTATGTCGAAAAAAAATGCCATTTTTCAAACATGTTGTAGAAACGTGCCATGCGATGAAATAATGTAAAGGACGGCGTGAAAAAGACTCCAGAAGGGTTTTCTTTGAAGAAAAAATCATCATGAATTTTTCCACAAAAAAAACGCCTTACTATACTATGTCGAAAAAAAATGCCATTTTTCAAACATGTTGTAAAAACGTGCCATATGATGAGATAATGGAAAGGAGGGCGTGAAAAACACTCCAAAAGGGTTTTCTTTGAAAAAAAAAATCATCATGAATTTTGGCGAAAAAAAAACGCCTTACTATACTATGTCGAAAAAAAATGCCATTTTTCAAACATGTTGTAGAAACATGCCATACGATAAAATAATGGAAAGGAGGGCGTGAAAAACACTCCAAAAGGGTTTTCTTTGAAAAAAAAAATCATCATGAATTTTGGCGAAAAAAAAACGCCTTACTATACTATGTCGAAAAAAAATGCCATTTTTCAAACATGTTGTAGAAACTTGCCATACGATGAAATAATGTAAAGGAGGCCGTTAAAAACACTCCAGAAGGGTTTTCTTTGAAGAAAAAATCATGATGAATTTTGGCGCAAAAAAAACGCCTTACTATACTATGTCGAAAAAAAATGCCATTTTTCAAACATGTTGTAGAAACGTGCCATGCGATGAAATAATGTAAAGGACGGCGTGAAAAACACTCCAGAAGGGTTTTCTTTGAAGAAAAAATCATCATGAATTTTTCCACAAAAAAAACGCCTTACTATACTATGTCGAAAAAAAATGCCATTTTTCAAACATGTTGTAAAAACGTGCCATATGATGAGATAATGGAAAGGAGGGCGTGAAAAACACTCCAAAAGGGTTTTCTTTGAAAAAAAAAATCATCATGAATTTTGGCGAAAAAAAAACGCCTTACTATACTATGTCGAAAAAAAATGCCATTTTTCAAACATGTTGTAGAAACATGCCATATGATGAGATAATGTAAAGGAGGGCGTGAAAAACACTCCAGAAAGGTTTTCTTTGAAAAAAAAATCATCATGAATTTTGGCGCAAAAAAAACGCCTTACTATACAATGTCGAAAAAAAATGCCGTTTTTCAAACATGTTGTAGAAACGTGCCATATGATGAGATAATGTAAAGGAGGCCGTTAAAAACACTCCAGAAGGGTTTTCTTTGAAGAAAAAATCATCATGAATTTTGGCACAAAAAAAACGCCTTACTATACTATGTCGAAAAAAAATGCCATTTTTCAAACATGTTGTAAAAACGTGCCATATGATGAGATAATGGAAAGGAGGGCGTGAAAAACACTCCAAAAGGGTTTTCTTTGAAAAAAAAATCATCATGAATTTTGGCGAAAAAAAAACGCCTTACTATACTATGTCGAAAAAAAATGCCATTTTTCAAACATGTTGTAGAAACTTGCCATATGATGAAATAATGTAAAGGAGGGCGTGAAAAACACTCCAGAAGGGTTTTCTTTGAAAAAAAAAATCATCATGAATTTTGGCGCAAAAAAAACGCCTTACTATACTATGTCGAAAAAAAATGCCATTTTTCAAACATGTTGTAGAAACATGCCATATGATGAGATAATGTAAAGGAGGGCGTGAAAAACACTCCAGAAGGGTTTTCTTTGAAAAAAAAATCATCATGAATTTTGGCGCAAAAAAAACGCCTTACTATACTATGTCGAAAAAAAATGCCATTTTTCAAACATGTTGTAGAAACATGCCATATGATGAGATAATGTAAAGGAGGGCGTGAAAAACACTCCAGAAGGGTTTTCTTTGAAAAAAAATCATCATGAATTTTGGCGCAAAAAAAACGCCTTACTATACTATGTCGAAAAAAAATGCCGTTTTTCAAACATGTTGTAGAAACATGCCATATGATGAGATAATGTAAAGGACGGCGTGAAAAACACTCCAGAAGGGTTTTCTTTGAAGAAAAAATCATCATGAATTTTGGCGCAAAAAAAACGCCTTACTATACTATGTCGAAAAAAAATGCCATTTTTCAAACATGTTGTAGAAACGTGCCATGCGATGAAATAATGTAAAGGACGGCGTGAAAAACACTCCAGAAGGGTTTTCTTTGAAGAAAAAATCATCATGAATTTTTCCACAAAAAAAACGCCTTACTATACTATGTCGAAAAAAAATGCCATTTTTCAAACATGTTGTAAAAACGTGCCATATGATGAGATAATGTAAAGGACGGCGTGAAAAACACTCCAGAAGGGTTTTCTTTGAAGAAAAAATCATCATGAATTTTGGCGCAAAAAAAACGCCTTACTATACTATGTCGAAAAAAAATGCCATTTTTCAAACATGTTGTAAAAACGTGCCATATGATGAGATAATGTAAAGGAGGGCGTGAAAAACACTCCAGAAAGGGTTTTCTTTGAAAAAAAAATCATCATGAATTTTGGCGCAAAAAAAACGCCTTACTATACTATGTCGAAAAAAAATGCCATTTTTCAAACATGTTGTAGAAACGTGCCATATGATGAGATAATGTAAAGGAGGGCGTGAAAAACACTCCAGAAAGGTTTTCTTTGAAAAAAAAATCATCATGAATTTTGGCGCAAAAAAAACGCCTTACTATACTATGTCGAAAAAAAATGCCATTTTTCAAACATGTTGTAGAAACGTGCCATATGATGAGATAATGTAAAGGAGGGCGTGAAAAACACTCCAGAAGGGTTTTCTTTGAAGAAAAAATCATCATGAATTTTGGCGCAAAAAAAACGCCTTACTATACTATGTCGAAAAAAAATGCCATTTTTCAAACATGTTGTAGAAACGTGCCATATGATGAAATAATGTAAAGGAGGGCGTGAAAAACACTCCAGAAGGGTTTTCTTTGAAAAAAAAATCATCATGAATTTTGGCGCAAAAAAAAACGCCTTACTATACTATGTCGAAAAAAAATGCCATTTTTCAAACATGTTGTAGAAACATGCCATATGATGAGATAATGTAAAGGAGGGCGTGAAAAACACTCCAGAAGGGTTTTCTTTGAAAAAAAAATCATCATGAATTTTGGCGCAAAAAAAACGCCTTACTATACTATGTCGAAAAAAAATGCCATTTTTCAAACATGTTGTAGAAACATGCCATATGATGAGATAATGTAAAGGAGGGCGTGAAAAACACTCCAGAAGGGTTTTCTTTGAAAAAAAATCATCATGAATTTTGGCGCAAAAAAAACGCCTTACTATACTATGTCGAAAAAAAATGCCATTTTTCAAACATGTTGTAGAAACGTGCCATATGATGAAATAATGTAAAGGAGGGCGTGAAAAACACTCCAGAAGGGTTTTCTTTGAAGAAAAAAATCATCATGAATTTTGGCGCAAAAAAAAACGCCTTACTATACTATGTCGAAAAAAAATGCCATTTTTCAAACATGTTGTAGAAACGTGCCATATGATGAAATAATGTAAAGGAGGGCGTGAAAAACACTCCAGAAGGGTTTTCTTTGAAGAAAAAATCATCATGAATTTTGGCGCAAAAAAAAACGCCTTACTATACTATGTCGAAAAAAAATGCCATTTTTCAAACATGTTGTAGAAACGTGCCATATGATGAGATAATGTAAAGGAGGCCGTTAAAAACACTCCAGAAGGGTTTTCTTTGAAGAAAAAATCATGATGAATTTTGGCGCAAAAAAAACGCCTTACTATACTATGTCGAAAAAAAATGCCATTTTTCAAACATGTTGTAGAAACGTGCCATACGATGAAATAATGTAAAGGAGGGCGTGAAAAACACTCCAGAAGGGTTTTCTTTGAAGAAAAAATCATCATGAATTTTGGCGCAAAAAAAAACGCCTTACTATACTATGTCGAAAAAAAATGCCATTTTTCAAACATGTTGTAGAAACGTGCCATATGATGAGATAATGTAAAGGAGGGCGTGAAAAACACTCCAGAAGGGTTTTCTTTGAAGAAAAAATCATCATGAATTTTGGCGCAAAAAAAACGCCTTACTATACTATGTCGAAAAAAAATGCCATTTTTCAAACATGTTGTAGAAACGTGCCATATGATGAAATAATGTAAAGGAGGGCGTGAAAAACACTCCAGAAGGGTTTTCTTTGAAGAAAAAATCATCATGAATTTTGGCGCAAAAAAAACGCCTTACTATACTATGTCGAAAAAAAATGCCATTTTTCAAACATGTTGTAGAAACGTGCCATATGATGAAATAATGTAAAGGAGGGCGTGAAAAACACTCCAGAAGGGTTTTCTTTGAAAAAAAAATCATCATGAATTTTGGCGCAAAAAAAAACGCCTTACTATACTATGTCGAAAAAAAATGCCATTTTTCAAACATGTTGTAAAAACGTGCCATATGATGAAATAATGTAAAGGAGGGCGTGAAAAACACTCCAGAAAGGGTTTTCTTTGAAAAAAAAATCATCATGAATTTTGGCGCAAAAAAAACGCCTTACTATACTATGTCGAAAAAAAATGCCATTTTTCAAACATGTTGTAGAAACGTGCCATACGATGAAATAATGTAAAGGAGGGCGTGAAAAACACTCCAGAAGGGTTTTCTTTGAAAAAAAAATCATCATGAATTTTGGCGCAAAAAAAACGCCTTACTATACTATGTCGAAAAAAAATGCCATTTTTCAAACATGTTGTAGAAACGTGCCATATGATGAAATAATGTAAAGGAGGCGTGAAAAACACTCCAGAAGGGTTTTCTTTGAAGAAAAAATCATCATGAATTTTGGCGCAAAAAAAACGCCTTACTATACTATGTCGAAAAAAAATGCCATTTTTCAAACATGTTGTAAAAACGTGCCATATGATGAAATAATGTAAAGGAGGGCGTGAAAAACACTCCAGAAGGGTTTTCTTTGAAAAAAAAATCATCATGAATTTTGGCGCAAAAAAAAACGCCTTACTATACTATGTCGAAAAAAAATGCCATTTTTCAAACATGTTGTAGAAACGTGCCATATGATGAAATAATGTAAAGGAGGGCGTGAAAAACACTCCAGAAAGGGTTTTCTTTGAAAAAAAAATCATCATGAATTTTGGCGCAAAAAAAACGCCTTACTATACTATGTCGAAAAAAAATGCCATTTTTCAAACATGTTGTAGAAACGTGCCATATGATGAGATAATGTAAAGGAGGGCGTGAAAAACACTCCAGAAGGGTTTTCTTTGAAAAAAAAATCATCATGAATTTTGGCGCAAAAAAAAACGCCTTACTATACTATGTCGAAAAAAAATGCCATTTTTCAAACATGTTGTAGAAACGTGCCATATGATGAGATAATGTAAAGGAGGGCGTGAAAAACACTCCAGAAGGGTTTTCTTTGAAGAAAAAATCATCATGAATTTTGGCGCAAAAAAAAACGCCTTACTATACTATGTCGAAAAAAAATGCCATTTTTCAAACATGTTGTAAAAACGTGCCATATGATGAGATAATGTAAAGGAGGGCGTGAAAAACACTCCAGAAGGGTTTTCTTTGAAAAAAAAATCATCATGAATTTTGGCGCAAAAAAAAACGCCTTACTATACTATGTCGAAAAAAAATGCCATTTTTCAAACATGTTGTAGAAACGTGCCATATGATGAAATAATGTAAAGGAGGGCGTGAAAAACACTCCAGAAGGGTTTTCTTTGAAAAAAAAATCATCATGAATTTTGGCGCAAAAAAAACGCCTTACTATACTATGTCGAAAAAAAATGCCATTTTTCAAACATGTTGTAGAAACGTGCCATATGATGAGATAATGTAAAGGAGGGCGTGAAAAACACTCCAGAAGGGTTTTCTTTGAAAAAAAATCATCATGAATTTTGGCGCAAAAAAAACGCCTTACTATACTATGTCGAAAAAAAATGCCATTTTTCAAACATGTTGTAGAAACGTGCCATATGATGAGATAATGTAAAGGAGGGCGTGAAAAACACTCCAGAAGGGTTTTCTTTGAAAAAAAATCATCATGAATTTTGGCGCAAAAAAAACGCCTTACTATACTATGTCGAAAAAAAATGCCATTTTTCAAACATGTTGTAGAAACGTGCCATATGATGAAATAATGTAAAGGAGGCGTGAAAAACACTCCAGAAGGGTTTTCTTTGAAGAAAAAATCATCATGAATTTTGGCGCAAAAAAAACGCCTTACTATACTATGTCGAAAAAAAATGCCATTTTTCAAACATGTTGTAGAAACGTGCCATATGATGAAATAATGTAAAGGAGGGCGTGAAAAACACTCCAGAAGGGTTTTCTTTGAAGAAAAAATCATCATGAATTTTGGCGCAAAAAAAACGCCTTACTATACTATGTCGAAAAAAAATGCCATTTTTCAAACATGTTGTAAAAACGTGCCATATGATGAGATAATGTAAAGGAGGGCGTGAAAAACACTCCAGAAGGGTTTTCTTTGAAGAAAAAATCATCATGAATTTTGGCGCAAAAAAAAACGCCTTACTATACTATGTCGAAAAAAAATGCCATTTTTCAAACATGTTGTAAAAACGTGCCATATGATGAGATAATGTAAAGGAGGGCGTGAAAAACACTCCAGAAGGGTTTTCTTTGAAAAAAAAATCATCATGAATTTTGGCGCAAAAAAAACGCCTTACTATACTATGTCGAAAAAAAATGCCATTTTTCAAACATGTTGTAAAAACGTGCCATATGATGAAATAATGTAAAGGAGGGCGTGAAAAACACTCCAGAAGGGTTTTCTTTGAAGAAAAAATCATCATGAATTTTGGCGCAAAAAAAACGCCTTACTATACTATGTCGAAAAAAAATGCCATTTTTCAAACATGTTGTAAAAACGTGCCATATGATGAAATAATGTAAAGGAGGGCGTGAAAAACACTCCAGAAAGGTTTTCTTTGAAAAAAAAATCATCATGAATTTTGGCGCAAAAAAAACGCCTTACTATACTATGTCGAAAAAAAATGCCATTTTTCAAACATGTTGTAAAAACGTGCCATATGATGAAATAATGTAAAGGAGGGCGTGAAAAACACTCCAGAAGGGTTTTCTTTGAAAAAAAAATCATCATGAATTTTGGCGCAAAAAAAACGCCTTACTATACTATGTCGAAAAAAAATGCCATTTTTCAAACATGTTGTAAAAACGTGCCATATGATGAAATAATGTAAAGGAGGGCGTGAAAAACACTCCAGAAGGGTTTTCTTTGAAGAAAAAATCATCATGAATTTTGGCGCAAAAAAAACGCCTTACTATACTATGTCGAAAAAAAATGCCATTTTTCAAACATGTTGTAGAAACGTGCCATATGATGAAATAATGTAAAGGAGGGCGTGAAAAACACTCCAGAAGGGTTTTCTTTGAAGAAAAAATCATCATGAATTTTGGCGCAAAAAAAAACGCCTTACTATACTATGTCGAAAAAAAATGCCATTTTTCAAACATGTTGTAAAAACGTGCCATATGATGAAATAATGTAAAGGAGGGCGTGAAAAACACTCCAGAAAGGTTTTCTTTGAAAAAAAAATCATCATGAATTTTGGCGCAAAAAAAACGCCTTACTATACTATGTCGAAAAAAAATGCCATTTTTCAAACATGTTGTAAAAACGTGCCATATGGTGAGATAATGTAAAGGAGGGCGTGAAAAACACTCCAGAAAGGTTTTCTTTGAAAAAAAATCATCATGAATTTTGGCGCAAAAAAAAACGCCTTACTATACTATGTCGAAAAAAAATGCCATTTTTCAAACATGTTGTAAAAACGTGCCATATGATGAAATAATGTAAAGGAGGGCGTGAAAAACACTCCAGAAAGGTTTTCTTTGAAAAAAAAATCATCATGAATTTTGGCGCAAAAAAAAACGCCTTACTATACTATGTCGAAAAAAAATGCCATTTTTCAAACATGTTGTAAAAACGTGCCATATGATGAAATAATGTAAAGGAGGCGTGAAAAACACTCCAGAAAGGTTTTCTTTGAAAAAAAAATCATCATGAATTTTGGCGCAAAAAAAACGCCTTACTATACTATGTCGAAAAAAAATGCCATTTTTCAAACATGTTGTAGAAACGTGCCATATGATGAAATAATGTAAAGGAGGGCGTGAAAAACACTCCAGAAGGGTTTTCTTTGAAGAAAAAATCATCATGAATTTTGGCGCAAAAAAAAACGCCTTACTATACTATGTCGAAAAAAAATGCCATTTTTCAAACATGTTGTAGAAACGTGCCATATGATGAGATAATGTAAAGGAGGGCGTGAAAAACACTCCAGAAGGGTTTTCTTTGAAGAAAAAATCATCATGAATTTTGGCGCAAAAAAAACGCCTTACTATACTATGTCGAAAAAAAATGCCATTTTTCAAACATGTTGTAGAAACGTGCCATATGATGAAATAATGTAAAGGAGGGCGTGAAAAACACTCCAGAAGGGTTTTCTTTGAAGAAAAAATCATCATGAATTTTGGCGCAAAAAAAACGCCTTACTATACTATGTCGAAAAAAAATGCCATTTTTCAAACATGTTGTAGAAAACGTGCCATATGATGAGATAATGTAAAGGACGGCGTGAAAAACACTCCAGAAGGGTTTTCTTTGAAGAAAAAATCATCATGAATTTTGGCGCAAAAAAAAACGCCTTACTATACTATGTCGAAAAAAAATGCCATTTTTCAAACATGTTGTAGAAACGTGCCATATGATGAGATAATGTAAAGGAGGGCGTGAAAAACACTCCAGAAGGGTTTTCTTTGAAGAAAAAATCATCATGAATTTTGGCGCAAAAAAAACGCCTTACTATACTATGTCGAAAAAAAATGCCATTTTTCAAACATGTTGTAGAAACGTGCCATATGATGAGATAATGTAAAGGAGGGCGTGAAAAACACTCCAGAAGGGTTTTCTTTGAAGAAAAAATCATCATGAATTTTGGCGCAAAAAAAACGCCTTACTATACTATGTCGAAAAAAAATGCCATTTTTCAAACATGTTGTAGAAACGTGCCATACGATGAAATAATGTAAAGGAGGGCGTGAAAAACACTCCAGAAGGGTTTTCTTTGAAGAAAAAATCATCATGAATTTTGGCGCAAAAAAAACGCCTTACTATACTATGTCGAAAAAAAATGCCATTTTTCAAACATGTTGTAGAAACGTGCCATATGATGAGATAATGTAAAGGAGGGCGTGAAAAACACTCCAGAAGGGTTTTCTTTGAAGAAAAAATCATCATGAATTTTGGCGCAAAAAAAACGCCTTACTATACTATGTCGAAAAAAAATGCCATTTTTCAAACATGTTGTAGAAACGTGCCATACGATGAAATAATGTAAAGGAGGGCGTGAAAAACACTCCAGAAGGGTTTTCTTTGAAGAAAAAATCATCATGAATTTTGGCGCAAAAAAAACGCCTTACTATACTATGTCGAAAAAAAATGCCATTTTTCAAACATGTTGTAGAAACGTGCCATATGATGAGATAATGTAAAGGACGGCGTGAAAAACACTCCAGAAGGGTTTTCTTTGAAGAAAAAATCATCATGAATTTTGGCGCAAAAAAAAAACGCCTTACTATACTATGTCGAAAAAAAATGCCGTTTTTCAAACATGTTGTAGAAACGTGCCATATGATGAGATAATGTAAAGGAGGCCGTTAAAAACACTCCAGAAGGGTTTTCTTTGAAGAAAAAATCATGATGAATTTTGGCGCAAAAAAAACGCCTTACTATACTATGTCGAAAAAAAATGCCATTTTTCAAACATGTTGTAGAAACGTGCAATATGATGGGATAATGTAAAGGACGGCGTGAAAAACACTCCAGAAGGGTTTTCTTTGAAGAAAAAATCATCATGAATTTTTCCACAAAAAAAAACGCCTTACTATACTATGTCGAAAAAAAATGCCATTTTTCAAACATGTTGTAGAAACGTGCCATATGATGAGATAATGTAAAGGAGGGCCTGAAAAACACTCCAGAAGGGTTTTCTTTGAAGAAAAAATCATCATGAATTTTGGCGCAAAAAAAACGCCTTACTATAGTATGTCGAAAAAAAATGCCATTTTTCAAACATGTTGTAAAAACGTGCCATATGATGAGATAATGTAAAAGAGGGCGTGAAAAACACCCAGAAGGGTTTTCTTTGAAAAAAAAATCATCATGAATTTTGGCGCAAAAAAAACGCCTTACTATACTATGTCGAAAAAAAATGCCATCCATTTTCAAACATGTTGTAGAAACGTGCCATACGATGAAATAATGTAAAGGAGGCCGTGAAAAACCCTCCAGAAGGGTTTTCTTTGAAGAAAAAATCATCATGAATTTTGGCGCAAAAAAAACGCCTTACTATACTATGTCGAAAAAAAATGCCATTTTTCAAACATGTTGTAGAAACGTGCCATATGATGAGATAATGTAAAGGACAGCGTGAAAAACACTCCAGAAGGGTTTTCTTTGAAGAAAAAATCATCATGAATTTTGCCACAAAAAAAACGCCTTACTATACTATGTCGAAAAAAAATGCCATTTTTCAAACATGTTGTAGAAACGTGCCATATGATGAGATAATGTAAAGGAGGGCCTGAAAAACACTCCAGAAGGGTTTTCTTTGAAGAAAAAATCATCATGAATTTTGGCGCAAAAAAAACGCCTTACTATACTATGTCGAAAAAAAATGCCATTTTTCAAACATGTTGTAGAAACGTGCCATACGATGAAATAATGTAAAGGAGGGCGTGAAAAACACTCCAGAAGGGTTTTCTTTGAAGAAAAAATCATCATGAATTTTGGCGCAAAAAAACGCCTTACTATAGTATGTCGAAAAAAAATGCCATTTTTCAAACATGTTGTAAAAACGTGCCATATGATGAGATAATGTAAAAGAGGGCGTGAAAAACACCCCAGAAGGGTTTTCTTTGAAAAAAAAATCATCATGAATTTTGGCGCAAAAAAAACGCCTTACTATACTATGTCGAAAAAAAATGCCATTTTCAAACATGTTGTAGAAACATGCCATACGATGAAATAATGTAAAGGACGGCGTGAAAAACCCTCCAGAAGGGTTTTCTTTGAAGAAAAAATCATCATGAATTTTGGCGCAAAAAAACGCCTTACTATACTATGTCAAAAAAAAATGCCATTTTTCAAACATATTGTAGAAACGTGCCATATGATGAGATAATGTAAAGGACGGCGTGAAAAACACTCCAGAAGGGTTTTCTTTGAAGAAAAAATTATCATGAATTTTTCCACAAAAAAAAACGCCTTACTATACTATGTCGAAAAAAAATGCCATTTTTCAAACATGTTGTAGAAACGTGCCATATGATGAGATAATGTAAAGGAGGGCCTGAAAAACACTCCAGAAGGGTTTTCTTTGAAGAAAAAATCATCATGAATTTTGGCGCAAAAAAAAAACGCCTTACTATACTATGTCGAAAAAAAAAGCCGTTTTTCAAACATGTTGTAGAAACATGCCATATGATGAAATAATGTAAAGGAGGGCGTGAAAAACAGTACAGAAGGGTTTTCTTTGAAGAAAAAATCATCATGAATTTTGGCGCAAAAAAAACACCTTACTATACTATGTCGAAAAAAAATGCCGTTTTTCAAACATGTTGTAGAAACGTGCCATATGATGAGATAATGTAAAGGAGGGCGTGAAAAACACTCCAGAAGGGTTTTCTTTGAAGAAAAAATCATCATGAATTTTGGCGCAAAAAAAACGCCTTACTATACTATGTCGAAAAAAAATGCCGTTTTTCAAACATGTTGTAGAATCATGCCATATGATGAGATAATGTAAAGGAGGGCGTGAAAAACACTCCAGAAGGGTTTTCTTTGAAGAAAAAATCATCATGAATTTTGGCGCAAAAAAAACGCCTTACTATACTATGTCGAAAAAAAATGCCATTTTTCAAACATGCTGTGGAAACGTGCCATATGATGAGATAATGTAAAGGAGGGCGTGAAAAACACTCCAAAAGGGTTTTCTTTGAAGAAAAAATCATCATGAATTTTGGCGCAAAAAAAACGCCTTACTATACTATGTCGAAAAAAAGAGTGGCCGTCCACCAAAAATGACAACAAGAGTTCAGCGCAGAATGCTCAGAGAGGTTAAAAAGAACCCTAGAGTGTCTGCTAAAGACTTACAGAAATCCCTGGCACAGTCTAATATCTCTGTGCATACATCGACAATATGTAAAACACTGACCAAGAATGGTGTTCATGGGAGGACTCCACGGACGAAGCCACTGCTGTCTAAAAAAAAACCATTGCAGTGTGTTTAATGTTCGCAAAAAGGCACTTGGACACTCCACAGAACTTCTGGCAAAATATTTTGTGGACTGATGAAACAAAAGTTGAATTGTTTGGGAAGAACACACAACGTCATGTATGGAGGAAAACTGGAACAGCTCACCAACATCAACACCTCATCCCCACCGTGAAGCATGGTGGAGGGAGCATCATGGTTTGGGGCTGTTTTGCTGCCTCAGGGCCTGGACAACTTGCAATCATTAATGGAAAAATGAATTCAAAAGCTTGTCAGGATGTTTTGCAGGAAAAGCTGAGGCTGTCTGTCAGACAGTTGAAGCTAAAAAGAGGATGGATGCTGCAACAGGACAATGAACCAAAACACAGAAGTAAATCAACTTCAGAATGTTTCAGAAGAACAAAATACACGTTCTGGAGTGGCCAAGTCAAAGTCCTGACTTGAACCCCATTAAGATGCTGTGGCATGACCTCAAGAGAGCGATTCATGCCAGACATCCCAGGAATCTGACTGAACTGCAGCAGTTTTGTAAAGAGGAATGGTCCAAGATTGATCCTGATCGATGTGCCAGACTGATCTGCAACTACAGGAAACGTCTGGTTGAAGTTATTGCTGCCAAAGGGGGGGCAACCAGATATTAAATACGAAGGTTCAGTTACTGATTCCTCCCCCTTCTGTCATTGTTTGCATGTTAACCTCATTAAAAATATGAAAACCTATAAATGTTTGGGTTGTTTTACTTAAAGCAGACACTGTTTTTTCATTTGTGTGATTTTAACTAAGATCAGATCACATTTGATGGTGATTTTATGCAGAAATGTGAGAAATTCCAAAGGCTTCAAATACTTTTTCATGCCACTGTACATTGGAAAAAAGCCATAGTATAGTGTGTCAAAAAAAAGTCAAAGTATAGTACATCAAAAAAATCATAGTATAATATGTAGAATAAAGTCATAGCATACACATATGGACAAAATTGTTGGTACCCCTCGGTTAATGAAAGAAAAACCCACAATGGTCACAGAAATAATTTGAATTTGACAAAAGTAATAATAAATAAAAATTCTATGAAAATCAACCAGTGAAACTTAGACATTGCTTTTGACCCGTGGTTTAACAGAATTATTTAAAAAAATAAACTCATGAAACAGGCCTGGACAAAAATGATGGTCCCCCTAGAAAAGACTGAAAATAATGTGACCACAGGGACATGTTCAGTCAAGGTGTGTCCTCTAATTAGCATCACAGGTGTCTAGAAACTAGTAATCAGTCAGTCGGCCTATTTCTAGGGTTACAGTAGTCACTGTGCTGTTTGGTGACATGCTGTGGACCACACTAAACATGGACCAGAGGAAGCAGGTCATGGGTCTTGCAACAGGATAATGACCCAGTGTGTCGTATGTCTAAAAAGGCCTTGGTATAGTATGCCAAAAAAAGTCACAGTGTAGTATGTCAGGAAAAAGTTATAGCATGTTGTAAAAAAGTCATATTATAGTATGTTGAAAAAATGTGACAGTATAGTATATCGAAAAGTTATAATATATCCAAAAGTAAAAAACTGTCATAGTATAGTATGTTGAAAAAAGTCATATTTTAGTAAGACGGAAAGTAAAAAAAAACGTCTTTTTTATAGTGCACTTTACTATGTTTTTTTTTACAACATGCTGTCATATTGTTTTTTTTATAATGCACTATATTACTTTTTATGTTTACAACTTTTCATAACATAACTTTTTAAAAATAAACTATTATACTATGATATTTTTCTAACATACTATATTTTGCAACAACATTTAATATAATTTACAACATACTATATATTCTTTCTAACATTCTGCATTGTGACATTTTTGTATAACATAACATTTTTATTATACTCTGATTTTTATAATGTAAGATACACCTTTATTAATTAAGATACACCAATGTAATAAACCATTTTTTCCAGCACACTATACATGACATTTTTATAACATTTATACTGATATTTTTAAAAGTACGACACTATATTTTTTAAATAAAATATTACACAATGACTTTTTCTTAAACATACTGTACTATTAATACATATATAGCATAATTCTATACAGTACCATTTTTTTAAAGCACACCACATTAAACTCTATTTCTCAATACATAGTATACTCTGACATATTTCTTTAGATCCAGTTCTGTCTATAGATTAATGAACTAACCTGTTCAGTGGTGGCGATGCAGTCCTGGTACGTCACCACCGGGAGCGTCACCTTCCTCAGGAACCTGGAGGATCGACCCAGGTACTTAGTGGCCCCCCAGCCAGTCACCATGCCCCGGTTACCCTCCTGAACACAAAAATTAGGTCAATAATAATGGATTAGATTTATATAGCGCTTTTCAAGGCACTAAAAATGCTTCACAATGAATCCATTATTCATTCACTCACACATTCTCACTCGGCGGTGGTAAACTACATTTGTCCCGGGGCAGACTGACGGAAGCGTGGCTGCCAATCCGCACCTACAGCCTCCAACCACCACCAACATTCACACGCATTCATACTCCAGTGTGAGTAGCAGCACTGGAGGCAAGGTGGGTAAAATGTCTTGCCCAAGGTAACAATAGCACATGACTAGGACAGAGTGGGAATCAAACCACCAACCCTTTGATCATTGGACAACCTGCTCTACCACCTGAGCCACAGCTACCCCTACTGAAGTACTGAAGTTCTGCATCATCCAGAGCATCATTCAGCAGGTGTTCCTTAGATAAAGTTACCTGCAGCAGATATCTGGACAGGTGGATGTCGGGAAGGCACGCGGGGGTTGCTGTGGGGCTCCTGACCACCGGCTTGGCGAGGTAGACCAGAGCGATGTCGCTGTCGAAGGTGAAGGAGTGGAAGTAAGGATGAACGATGATCTCCTGGATCTTTATCACTTGTTCTCCTGGATCAGGACGCTTCTTGTCGTAGTCACCTGCAGAGACACCAGACATTAAAATGTGTTTCAAATGACAGAGTTCAAAATGCAGCCCTCAAACACAATCCCCACTGTGAAGCATGGTGGTGGCAGCATCATGATGTGAAGCACGGAGGTGGCAGCATCATGATGTGAAGCACTGAGGTGGCACCATCATGAAGCAAAGCATGGAGGTGGCACCATCATGAAGCAAAGCATGGAGGTGGCACCATCATGATGTAAAGCATGGAGGTGGCACCATCATGATGTAAAGCATGATGGTGGCAGTATCAAGAATTTTTTGTCAAAAAATGGGCTGAATACTTTTTACAGGTACTATATATGAGGCTGGATGACTCATTTCAGATTGTCTAACAGTGCACTAGTGTTGTTACCTATAGTAATGTAGTCTGCCATTTCTGTGAAGCAGTGAGCCGCAGAAACAACCCATCGATCAGAAACCAGAGTCCCTCCACAGAAACCAAAACCATCATGCCTGTGGATCAGAACCTAAACACACAAGCACAGTTTTTAACCACAAATGTCAGTAAATGCAGAGAAAACAACGACCAGAGTGACTTAGAGTAAACTCAGAACCTGCCAGGGGCTTCCTCCTCGCCTCTCCAGGAGTCCACCAACAACACGAGGGGATATGTCTTCTCCCGGTGCTGTTTGGTTCCCAGACGTTGCGTTTACTGTCCTCGGTTCCTCTGTCACTTCTGTCGTGTTGAGTTCAGGGACCCGGCTTTCTGTGATGTTGTCATCCAACATGGCGTCCATCTCCATGGTAACATTGTCCAACTCCCAAGGACTCAACAGAGAGCGACCGCCGAACAGCGCCTCCATCTGCTGACGACCGCAGGGGAACTTCACTGGACAGGACAGAAATACTGAAAATCAGATTTACACTCAAATAAACACTAATTTGTTTGGCTCAAATGGTGTTCAGCATGTTTGGTGTGAAACTGGCCAGAACCACCATGGTGGATGCAAGTTTTAGTATAGTGCGTGGAAAAAAGTCAGTAGAGTATGTTGAAAAAGTCATAGTTTAGTACGTTAGAAAAATCATACTATAGTATGTCATAAAAAGTCAGAAAAGTATGTCGAAAAAAGTCGGAGCATTATGTCAAAAAAGTCATAGTATAACATATTGCAAAAAAGTCATTTCAATCAATCAATCTTTATTTGTCATTGCACACTTTCATATACAACGAAATTTCATTTGAGCTGCCCTGCCAATGACAGCTCTGGCTGCTGCGCAGTGCTGCACATGCTTTTCTTGAGGAAAAAAGAAGGTACAGTACTCGAAAAAAGTCAGTGCAGTACGAAAAAAAACCCTCAGTATACTATGTCGAAAAAAGTCATGGTATAGTACATCAAAAAAGTCATGGTATAATATGTCAAGAAAAGTCATAGTACAGTATGTCATAAAAAAGTCATCGTATATTACACGGAAAAAGTCACAGTATAGTATGCCATAAAAAGTCCTAGTATAGTACAGAAAAAAAGTCATAGTATAGTACATGAAAAAAGTTAAAGCATACTATGTCATAAAAAAGTCATAGTAAAATATGCTGTAAAGAAAGTCCCCATATAGTATGGCAAAAAAATCTGTATAGTATGCCAAAAACGTCATGGTATAGTATGTCAAAAAATGTCATAGTGTAATATGTCAATAAAAGAGTCAGTATAATATGTTGAAAAAGTCGTAGTATAGTATGTTGAAAAAAGTCATAGTATGTTGTAAAAAAGTCAGTGCAATATGTCAAAAAGGCATAGCATAGTACGTCAAAAAAGGTTGCAGTATAGTATGTCAAAAAAATCATAGTACAGTATGTTGAAAAATGTCGACAAAAAACTGTATAGTTTGTTGTAGAAAAGTCCTAGTATTGTACATCAAAAAAAGGTTATAGTATAGTATGTTTAAAACACTCAAACACAAATTTGTTTGGTGTGAACATGGCCAGGAGTACCACAGTGAATGCATCGTCCCGACAGTGAAGCACAGCGGTGGATTGGAGGATATGGAGCTTCATGAGTGAACAAGGTATTGGGGAGACGACCTTTTGTAGAAACTGTATCGTCATACAGTTTAGGATCATTTGATATTCATGTCATACACGGGTGTGCTCGCTTCTGTCAGATACTATATGTGCAGTACAATCAGTAGTACTACGTAACATTAGCAGTATTCACAGTACTTCTATCAGTAATGGGGCAGTGGTGGCACAATGGTTAGGTCTCTGGACTACTGATCAGAAGGTCAGAGGTTCAAACCCCGATGCGGGCACTGTTGGGCCCTTGAGCAAGGCTCCTAACCCTCCCTGCTCCAGGGGCGCTGTACCACGGCTGACTCTGCGCTCTGACTTCCCCAACTGGGGAGATATGTGAAAATCAGAATTTCCCCTCGTGGGATTATTTAAGGGATAATAATGGGTATGGGGAGTATTACCATCGTCAGAACATCTTTGTCCATCAGAGTCCAGTTTGAATCCATCAGCGCAGCCACACTGAACTCCAGCTCCACCTGGCAGGTCTCTGCAGTACTGCAAACAACCACCGTTTCTATAGCGACACTCCGACACCTCTGCACACAACACAGGTACAGTCATCGTACATTTACCAGAGGGTCAGGTGTTGTCTACTTGAGTTGCAGGTGTCGCTTACCTGACTCGCAGGTCTTGCCGTGGTACTGAGGAGGGCAGAGACACATGAAGTCGCCCCGGTCCAGAGTGCACATGCCTCCGTTCAGACAGGGGTTGGTCCGACAGGGGTTCAGATCTACGACACACAGGGAGGCACTCGAACACAACTCAACTCATGGAGTGATTTTTATTTTAAAATATTGATTATGATCGTACTCACTGGTGTATCTGAACCAGAACTCCAGCTGTGGGGAGAGGAAGTCAGAGTTACTAGATGCAGCTGTACTCATTGGATGTTCTGGATAAAAACAAAAAATGTTAAAGTCTTAATGTCGTAAAGCATGATTTTCAGACTTTGGTGCCCTCCAGTGGTCATATTAAAGAGATACCACATATTCTGTATGTTTTCCCTCAATAGAAATCATGTCTGAACAGAGTACAGTTTCTACAGAACAGCAACAATCAACCACATAGGCTGACAGGAACAACAGAAAGACAAACAAATCAACTACAGAGAGACACAACCAACTGTTTAGAGATGTGAAATGACCACAAACAAATGCTAATTTAATGCAAAGAGATAAAATCCACTTCTAGACATACGAAAGAAACACAAAGGGCTGCAGAGAGACTTTGGACCAATAAATACGAATACAAAGTGAACACAAATAGACGCAAAACCAATGCAAAAAGAGACAAAAGAACAACAAAGAAACACAAAACGGTGACAAAAACAAACAAAAATATCAGAAAGGGAAGCAAATGGACCACAGACAGACAGAACCCATCAGCTCCAACCTAACATGTCATAGGAGTTGTTGTGTGGCTGCATTTTGTTCCAATAGGTGATCGAGCGGTCGAGGGTAAACTTTGCAAACAGTTCGTACCGTCTTCTCCTGGGTCTGGAAGATTTCGGCGGCTTCCTCCTGAGAGCAGCTCTCCTCATAACACTCCCTCTCCAGGTTTCCAGGCAGTATCTCCTCCAGGAGGTGGGAGTTAGCTCGCCGCGTCCTGGTGGAGGAGTGAAGGTACCGACCGGCAGTTGACTTGTCCACGAACACTGAAGGGTGGACAAAAAAAACAAACGAATCAGGAACACTCAGCCGTTCCACACAGCTTCAAACACTCCACAACAGGGCTGTGCTATGAAACAAGATTAGACTCTGAGGGATGGACTGCCTAATCTGAACCAGAGGGGTGTTTTGTTATTGGAGTTCTGGCCATAAAGAACACCGAGCATAGGAAGGTACCAGAGGACGTTAAGTCAAAGGTCGGTGATTGACTTGCCATAATTTCATCAGACCTGTGGCTGTATGTCTTGGACATTTGGGGAAAGAAAGTAGAAGAACAGTCAGCTGATCACCACCCTTTGTTGAGCTGGACTGAGGCCGTTAAGAGAACAAGAATGGCTTCAAGGCTTGTCTGGCCCTGGGGTCTCCTGAAGAAGCAGACAGGTACTGGGGGGAACAATGCTGACCTGGACAGGTAACATTTTCGGACTGTGGAAGGACGTTGAGGAGGTCCTAGACCAGGGAGGCATGGTCTAAAGATTTGGTGGAAGTCTAGCCTACATCTTTGGCAAAGATTACTGAAGCAGTCAAACAGCTCCTCAGCAGCAAGGCCCTAGGTATGGACAAGATTCATCTTGAGGTGCTGAAGGCTCTGGACACTCTAGACTACCCTTGCTGATATGTCTCTTCAGTGTTGCGTTGAGTTTGGAGACAGTGTCTGTCGTGGGGCAGACCAGGGTGGTAGTTCCCATTTTCAAAAAGAAGGAGTGAAGGGTATCAGGGGGTCACACTCATCAGCCTCCCTGGGAAAGTTCACTTCAGGGTGCTGGAAGAGAGACTCTGATTGTCCACCCTCAGATTAAGGAGAAGCAACATGGCTTCCATCTTGACTATGAAACAATGGACCAGTTCTTACCCTTGCAGAGTTGTGGAGGGTGTCATGGGAGTTTGACCAGCCAGTCCACATGTGTTTTATGGAGTTGGGAAAGGCCTGGGAACCCTGTGGGGAGTATTACGGGTATATAGGGTACTGGGTCCATTGTTACAAGCCATTCAGACCTTGTATAACCACAGTGAGAGCTGTGTTTGTATTCTCGGCCAAAAGTGAAACACATTTCCAGTGGATGTTGGATTTCACCGGGGTTCCTATTGTCTCTGAATCCTGTTTGTTATTTTCAAGAATGGATCTCAAGGCATAGCTGGCTTTGGCAAGGTTGTCCAACTTGGGAAACTCTGAGTTGAATCTCTGCTTTTTGCAGATGATGTGGTTCTGTTTGCTTCATCACACAATCACCTCCAAGTCTAAGGCCGTGGTCCTTTGAGGGAAACTGGTTGATTTATCCCTGTGGGCTGGGGGTGAGTTGGACAGGATCTTGTTCATGAAGAAAATGGAGCATGAGATCGATGGACAAATTGTTATGGTGTCTGTAGTAACGCAGATTATGATGAAGAAAGACAGATCTACATTCTAACCCACACTTATGGTCATGATTTCTGAGGAGTGACCAAAGAAACAGGAAAACAAAACCACAAGTGGTCAAAAATGAGTTTCCTCCACAGGCCTTGGAATTGGGTAAGGTCTTGGACATCCCGAGCGAGTACTAGTAGTACTACTAGCAGTACGAGTATTAGTAGAAGTAGTCGTGTGCGGCCTCTAGTGCTGTTCACCATCAAAATGTTGATCTATTACCACAAATCCATGAGGTTAAGTCAGAGTGTCCGTCTGTCTTTCAGTCTGTCTCACCTGAACACTGGATCAATGCAGAACCAACCAGCAGAGCCCAGAGACTCATAGTCACAGCTGTGGACGGCAGCATTTCTGTCTCCTCGCTGTCTTTGTTGTGTCTCGTCAGAACGTCTGGCGTCTCTGTAAAGGGAAAATGGAGGACAGAGGTCCAGCCGACTGACTGATCGTTAACCACACTTCAAATATTGACACACAGATGACAACAGGGCGAACCTGCAAGACAGAGCTGATGGAAAAAATGTCCCAAACAGATGAACAAATATCTGATTTCTACAGTTAGGAATTTTCAGTTTAGGCTTCATTTGATTCAAAGAATCACCAACAAAACTCACTGATTAATCATCTTCCAATCACACGTAGAAAACAGTGGCTCATGTTTTTATAGATCCTAACTGCGACAAACTGTTCAAATTTAGTATATAGTTTATGACATCGACATAAACTGTCATGTTTTTTCAGTTACTTTCATTTGAGGGGTTAGAAACAGAGTGGTCTAACTCACAGAAAGTCCAAACTGAGTTTTATATAATTCTTGAATATTTCATGGTCTAGATTTTGATGGTAAAGTGGTCTAACCCACAACCCAGATACAGCATTACAGTGGAATGTTAGACCATTTTGGAAAACACAAAACTTTTAACCCAAATTTTCTCAAAAACTACAGAAAGTGGGTCAGACCGCTCTGCTTCCAAGTCCTTATTGTCCAAGATGCTTCAGAAATTATTCAAAATGACTTGAAAATGATCCAGAATTTCAGAAAATTTTTCAGAAATGATCTAAAACGCTAAAAATATACTCAATAATCTAAAATGACTGGAAAATTATCCAAAATCAGTCAGAATTTGTATAAAATGACTAAAAATGATCCAGTGTGACTGTAAATTTTCAGAATGACAATAAATTTGTCCAGGATGCTTTAAAAATCATCCAAAATGACTCAAAATTTGTATAAAATCACTTTAAAATGATCCAAAATTGCAGAAAATTGGCCCAGAATTATACAAAGTTGTCAGAAATGACAAAAAACTTCCCAAATTGACCAAAACAATTTCAAAATGATTCACAAATTGTCCAAAATTACTTAAATCTGTTGAGAATGAACTCAAAATTACTTAAAATGACTGAAAACTTGCAGAATGACATTAGGGGATTAGAAGCAGACGGGTCTAACCCACAAAAAAAATACAAGCTGAGTTTTATATCATTTCTGTAATATTCTATGGTCTATGTTTTAGTGGCAAAGTGGTCTAATCCACAACCCAAATACAGCGCTGCAGTGGAATGTTAGATCATTCTTGAAAACACAAAACTTTGAACCCATTTTTCTCAAAAACTACAGGAAGTGTGATGAATCCAGGTCCAATATTCACTGTCTGTTGGCTCCATTTTTGGTCTCCTCTAGCTGTATAGGGAAATATTTACCTTTAGCTGCTAATATGATGAATCTAAATACAATATTCACTGTCTTTTAGCTCCATTTTTTGCTTCCTACATCTCCATACGGAAATATCTGCCTTTAGCTGCCGATGTGATGAATCCAAGTCCAATATTCACTATCTAGTAGCTCCATTTTTGGTCTCCTCCTGGTCCTGAAGGAAATATCTCACACTTTAGCTCCTAAATGCTTCAATGTTCAACAACTCATCACTAAATCAGACTTTTTGCTGCTGAGTTTAGAGTTTAGAGTGTAAAACCGGCTGCAGAGAACAGAAACGCTGGAAGAGTTTCTCCAGTGACAACATGAAACTTTTATTTTTATTCGGGGACATTTCGATGTTTCTCTGTACAAACAGAACATGTATTTACAGTGGCGGCCCAGCGGGGGGCGTATGTACAAACAGAGGTATGACAGCGTACAGTATCAGGATCAGTCCATAAATTATCCAATAAATACACATGTGGGTCGACAGCGGAGGACAAACCTCCGATTGAAATGAACAAGGCACCACAGGTAGTCAACAGGTTGTTTGAACACCTGTAACTCACCCGCACGATCACTGAAACTAGACCGAAGTCGTGAAACGCTGACGGGACGTTTCTGTTGCAGTGACACTTGTGAAATTATTTGACAAAGTTTCAGCTTCCTAAGACGGAAATATTTAGCTTCTGTGTCAACACCTGATATGGAGCAATAATCCTGGATACGATACAGATCCACAGTAAATAGCCGAGTCAGTTTTCCACACATGAATTCAGCCTCGTGATAAGACTTAAGATTCAATCAAGTTGTTTTGGCTTCGTCCACGCTTGGAAAACTGAGCCCTTGTGTTTAAGTAATCTTGTGTACATGATATTAAGATTCTTTGTGTTTCAGTTCTAAAAATATAAACCATCTTTTGGGGATTTTGGTGTAGCTGGTAGCAATACTTCAGCTTCTTTTTCGTGGTATTTGAACACCGTCTGAAGTGGAAAAACAGCAAAAACCTGCAGACGTGAGCAAAGCAGCAAATAAAGTCACAGTGGAGCAGTTTGAACATTTAACATCTACACTGGAAATCTACTAAGAGCATTTCACAAACCAACATCTTCATTCTTCCAGGACGTCACTTTTACTTTATATTTTACTATGGATATCTGCAGTTCAACGGACTTCGGTCTCGTCATAATTCTAGTTCAAGATACCTTTAATTCCCCTCAATTCAATGAATCTACAGTCCTTTTTACACCCTTAAATTAGGTTCGAACTTTTCAGAATCACGTCTTAAACACCTCAAACTGGAATTTTGCTTCGTCAAAGAGTTGTTACAATGTCAGTACAGTATTATAAGTGTCCGTTAAGTAGACTGATTTACAGATCTCAAGATGTGGTTTTAACTATTGGAAATGTTGATTCCAGATTGTCAAACTCAGCTAATAAACGCGTCTCTGAGGGATGCCAGGTCTGTATTATAAATGTCTGATAAATTGTGTCTGCAAACATCATCTTTAGTTCATTAAATTAGTTTTGAAATGTTCAGAATCACGTTTTAAACATCTCAAACAAGAATTCTGTTTTGTCAAAATGTAATTACATGTCAGTACTGCATTATAAGCGTCTGATAAATGGAGTCAGCAACTATTGTCTTGAGTAGTCCACACTGAATTACGGATATCTCAAGATGTGGTTTTATCTCATCAGAAACATGTCGTTGATTAGAAATGTTTAGATATGATTAGAAATGTTGATTCCAGATCTGTATATTAAGTGTCTGACAATTGGTGTCTGCAAGTATTATCTTTAGTCCAAACTGAATCACAGATATCGCCAGCTGAGGTTTTTTATAGATCAGAATGACTTTGTTGATATCTCTCATTTAAATTCTAGGGTCAGAGTCAAGATATAAATGTCAAAACAGCTCGCCAAACATTAACACTCTGATAATGTGAAGGTTAAAGCCTCAGTGTTTGACAGCAGATAGAGACAAGAAGCTGCAGCTTCGTCAGTCTGTTCAGCTGAAACATCACCACTCTGAGGAGGACTTTCTATAAATGATCAAATATCTGAGTTCTTCAGAGCAAACGTCGAGGCAGAGCGACTGAAGGCAGATTAAACGATACAACACTGCATCATGAAGCCAGCTGACACAAACACGTGATCAACGGGAGGTTTAAGGCATCGCTTGATAAAGTTTGGTTTCAGTCCAACAACCTGGAAATGATAAATCGTGTAAACGCTAAACTTCAGATCGACTTTTCACTGCTGCGATTTGAACTGCTGGTCAAAGAAGATCTACGTCTAAGACTTTTTTTTCTCGTCAATGGAAACATTTTGATGCTACATAATCATTTAGACAAAAATCACAATGAGGTGATGTTTGATGAAAGTCTGATAAGTGTTTCTGTTGAATAAAACTAACAGTTTGATGCTTTTTGTTGAGGAAAACTTACATTTTGAGATGTCAAATTAACACATCAGTCACTTTCACAGAAAAACAGCAAATGTTTGGTGCAGAAGACGCCAAAAACCGAAGGTTTAATTTACGATGATATGAAACTGAAGCTGCAACCGGAAAGAGGTTGGAGTTATAGTTGATGAGAAGCTGAAACGACTGATGACGGTTCACTGATTCAGCTGAAGTTAAGGCTTTAAGATGTTAAGAAGAATCAGGTCACTGCACAGAGAGCGAGTCCGATGGTTCGTCTCCGTTAATCTCTTTTAGCTTTTAACTAAATTAAACTGTCTTTAATACCGACAGCTCAAATAACAATCGGATTGTTTGGTCCCTTAAACAGTTTCAGATGACTGTCGATGAAATCCTGTAAACTGCTCAAAGATTCTGTGTTTTGTTGCTTGTCAAGAAAGAAACTGAACATCACTTAACAAAACCTGCAGGCAGATGGAAAGACGAAACAGAAAGAAGTTGTCGGACAGACGCATCTGATTGGTTTCCATCAGATCACCTGGTCCATCCGCCAGCGTCTCTCCCGACAACTTGTTGTTTTTTAAGACACTCTAAGCATCAGAAGAAATAAATATATTTTAGTACAAAACTATCAGTCGGTTCTGTGACTCTGCCTCCAACACCGTGGTCCGCTATTGGCAGATAAGAAGTTTCTCTAAAGTCTCTGAGCTGCAGTTTAAAGGGTTTTTGCTGCATCGTGGTCCAACACGTCTGCGTTCTGATTGGTCGGCTGGTCAGGTGAGGCCGGGTGGTGGCAGGTAGATGACAGCTGGCAGGGAACTAAAGTCTTCCTGATGTGGTGACGACAAACATCCTGAAGACCTGAACTCTGATTGGAGCCATGCCGGCCTGATCCGGATCATAAGATGCCTGCTGAGACCCGGTCCAGGTTCTAACCAGCAGCCAGAGTCTCTGAGGACAAACATTTCCTTGTCTCTTCGTTAAAGTCTTTATTTCTCGACAGAATCTAAAAATCTGTCACTGAAACTGGACAAAGAACCCAGTGGGGATGAGGTCTGGTTTGTGGTTCCGGGTTCTGTCGGCTGTTTGGACCCTTGAGAAGCTGCTTCAGAGTTTTAATCAATACTATTGTGAGGTGTTTCCATCTTCAGCAGGAACCAGTGCTCTCCAACACTAATCAGTGATCGCTGTTAGCTGAGCTTCAAGATAAAAACTTGTCTAATAAAGTTCTTGCAGAAAATCTTAGTCAAAAATATGATCGCAAAAAACAGTGGTGTGTTTGAACTTTTCTACTTGACTACTTTTTCTGGCTGATAGAGTTAGAAGCTTTGTGCAGACAGGACAGAGACTCATGGTGCTGCTGTGGTGTTTTCAGGAAACATTCTGCAGAAACAGAAGTTTGTGGTCCTTCAAGAAAATGTGCTGCTCAGATAAAGATTTTTTACAGTGCTGATGAAAACTCAGAGTCCGTCGTCAGGTTTCAGTCTCCACAGTCCTGCTGTGAACCAGCTCACAGGGTTTATGGCTCTGGTGCAGCCCTTCAGAAACGTTTGGCTCTGAATCCCCTCCCCACCCGACTCCTCACTGATTGGCTGGTGGGTGGGACGACAAGGCACTGACGGATCATCTGATTGGTAGTCACTATGAAGAGGTTTGGTCAGTTTTTTTTTCAGAACCGAGTTCTGGTCCTGATCCTGGTCCAATCACAGCAAGTCCTTAGGTGTGATGTCACAGACCTGCCGTGATGGTCCGGGGTCAGGGGTCAGAGGTCGGAGGTCAGGTCAGGTGGGTGAGGTGGGGTGTAGCAGCAGAGGAAGAAGGGGGGCAGGCAACTGTTGCTAGGGAACAAAAAAACAACCACAAGGAGTCAGAATGGTGGACTACAGTCTGGATTATTGTTTACTGATATTATTCCTTGATCATATAGACAACAACAACAACAGCTACCTGGTGGCAGTTAGGCTTCGCTGGCACTGCTGTTCCTGTTGAGCTCTCTGATGCCCTGCAGGATCCTCTTCATATGACCCACCTTCGTCACACCAAGATCCTGGACAGACAACAACATTGTGTACATGTTGAATAAGAAAGATCCTCCTTCATATGGTAGACATCTGTCAAACATCTGTCAAACATTCATCAAACATCTGCCAAACATCCATCAAACATCCTTCAAACATCATTTAAATACTCGGCAAACATCCATCAAACATCCTTCAAACATTCATCAAACATCCTTCAAACATCCGTCAAATATCCTTCAAACATGGTGCAGTTTTTCTACAAACACCCTTCAAGCTTCCACATCCAAATCATCCAGCATGTCTTAAGTACTCCATGCAGGTGATCAACAGCTCAGCAGCGTTAGTTAGCTCTTAGCATTTAGCTGTTAGCAGTGAGAACCAGCAGCAGTACCTTCAGGTCCCTCCTCTCCAGGTGGATAAGCTCAGCTCCACGGACGTCGTGTCCGATAAAGATGTCCTTATACTCAGTGAGACAGAGAAAGTCCAGCCACGCCCCCACCTCCTCCGTCCCCCACTGGTGAACTGAGACACCAAGAGAAAGTGATTCAGACCGACAGGAAACACCCGAGACAGAAAATACAGACCCTCCACCAGTGATTTAACAGAAAGATGAGATTTTACCATCTGACCCACTGATACAACAGAGACAAAAGGTTGAAAGAGCTGGAGAGAGATTGAAAAGGACTTTTAGTCAGAGAGATAGAGATTTTACCTGGCAGTGAAAGAGTCGCACAAGTCTCCTTGTTTTTATTGTTTTTGTCTTTCTTGAATTTCGGGACGAGACGAAACTTAGCGCTCCGACTGCGTTTCGAAAAATCTATCAGAGGACCCTGGAGACAGATAAACAGATTACTGGTGCTGGACAAACACGTTTACAATCTCTAATGGCTTCATGAAGTGACTGAAGAGCATCAGGCTGAAAGCTGGGAAACGTCCTGAGAACCGGGTATTGGTGTGTGCTGATAGAAATCACCTTGTTTGTTCGTTTTCATATGGAAATGTGGAAAAAAAACGCCACAAGAACAACCATCAGATGACATCTAAAACTGCTGTCTTTTTAAAATCCTAGTTAAATTCTCAGGCTTCATAGAAGTCTCTGTCGCAGCGCTCCTTTAAATTAATTACCTAGAGACTACAGCTAACACTTGAAGTGTGTAGCAGATACTACAAAGAACTTGGTTGGGTCATCCCTACCTCAAACATCCATCAAATATTATTCACACAGTTCTTGGTCACATTAAACCTGGGTAACATCCTGAGATGTGCTTGTTTACCTCGTGGTCCGACGGGTCAATGAACGGACACAACCAGGGAACATCGGACAGTCGACGTAGCTGCTGAGCTACAGAACCCAGAGCTGCATTCAGCTGCTCCTGCTGAGGAGGATCCAACTGCTGCACAAACACAAAGAGACAACTGTCAGAACCAGAACCACAACCGGGACCTGAACCTAAACTAACACCAGGACCAGGAGCATCTGTCCAGAGTTGTAGTGAAAGGACAAAAACAGTTACCATGGACATCTTTCCAGTCAACAGCAGCTCGGTCTCACTGAGTAATGCTTTGACGTTGCTGACCATCTGAACCACCACACTGCAGCTCAGAGCCTGAAAACATGAAACGTTGAAACACGTTGGTATTTACAGATGCAGAACGGACACTGATACCACAACTTAACTGTGAGACAGTCGAAATCTGGACACTATAGTCCTGACATTACAGCTGTCACATACCCCAGCGCTCTCAGAGTCGGCGTAGACCACGTCCATGGCCTTGGAGCTGGCGTTGACGGCGTGAGCCAGTTCCTGTTCCATACTGTGGTGAGACTGAGCGACCTCACGAATACTGAAACAATAGAAACACAATTAGTCTCTGGACTGACAGTAGTGATGATGGATGGATGGATGGATGGATGGATGGATGGATGGATGGATGATGATGATGATGATGATGATGACAATGGATGGGTGGAGGATGGATGGATGGATGATAATGGATGGATGGATGGATATTATGTTGTACCACCTGTGTATGAGGGCTCCGGCTGCCTGACCGAATTCGCTGATGAGTGATGCCTCTTCCTCGGAGATGATCTCCGGCTGGGAGGACAGTGGTGGCTGGGGAGGCTGAGGGGGCGGAGTCCGGGTGAACTCACATTTCTGCTTGTTCTCCCAGGACTTCAGGGTGCTCTCAAAGGCCTGCAACACCAAGGGACACACTGAAGAACAACTCATGCTTTCCATGTCTGTAAGGGTATGCTTGACGTAAATTTCGTTATCCGCTCAAGTCCACATGGAACACTCAAACTGTCCACACTACAGATGTGAATTTTAAATTTTTTTATCAATCAATAATTAACCACAAACAAGCAACATTTGTCGAAAAGGTGTCTTGGTTACGTTAGCCATTCCATTATAGGACTGCTATTTTGGTAAATGGGTCATCTTCAATGTGTGGGCTCTGGCCAGAAGTCATGAACAGCCTCATCAGTCTTTCTCATGGTTCCTGTTACTTATTAAACTCCCACAATACTCTCTGCTTGCGACATAAACTGCCTGTAGGACTTTGGAGGCGCACTGATCTGGTCCTCTTTGCCATCGACGGAGCCCAAACACAGTAGGAAGTTCTAAATACTCCAGAAATCCTGTGCTATATCTGCCCATTGCCCTCTGAGTCCTGACTAGGATGGTGCTGTCCCCCCGTCCCCCTTCTAACACCTGCAGTACTCACCCGGTCTCTGGTCAGGGTCTGGGTTCGGTTCTTATGGATGATCTTAATGTAACCTGGAGGCTGGATCCAGGCTTCCCCGTCCACCTGGACCGGGACACCCTCATCCCCTAAGATGGTGATCTTCACTGTCCGACACTGAGATGGAGGGTCATAGAGACGGTCAGTTAAAGGTAGACAGACAGTTACAGGTAGACAGGTGTGGACAGACAGTTACAGGTAGACAGATGGGTGTGGACAGACAGTCAGTTACAGGTAGACAGGTGTGGACACAGTCAGTTACAGGTAGACAGACGGGTGTGGACAGACAGTCGGATACAGGTAGACAGACGGGTGTGGACAGACAGTCAGTTGCAGGCAGACAGACAGGTGTGGACAGACAGTCAGTTACAGGTAGACAGACGGGTGTGGACAGACAGTCAGTTACAGGTAGACAGACGGGTGTAGACAGACAGTAAGTTACAGGTAGACAGGTGTGGACAGACAGTCAGTTACAGGTAGACAGGTGTGGACAGACAGTCAGTTACAGGTAGACAGACAGGTACCTGTGCGATGCGGTGGTGCTGCAGGTTGATGACTCTGGACACAGCCATCTGCATGCTGCCAAAAACAGCCACCACCTCCAAGATCTTATCATCAAAGGACGGAGCTGTGAATGTCTGACAGACAGACAGGAAACACCATGACATCACTGGTCACCTGACACACAGGTGACAACTAACGGATACTTCACTCACAACATATTCTAATCAGTTACAAATCAGTGTTGTGTTGATTATCTCCAAATCTACTCTACTCTGAACCACTACCGTCACGATCCATCAAACATCCTTTTGGTCATTTTCTATGGACTTGGCTAAAACCTCTTTGGTACACACAAAAAAAATTCCCCTGAACAGAAAAAAAAGTTCTTGTAAATGAAAACAGTTTGGCAAATAACTCAGCTACACGAAACACTAGAGACTTACATCGTCCTCTTTGGTTCCTCCCCAGAAGTTGGTTCCTCCGGCGTAACTCGGGATGTTCAACACAGCGATTCCCTGCAGACTGGGCAGAGGGATCGGACGTCCATCACACTGCAAAACACAAACATACAACGTCAGTGTAGAAACACCTTTATTGGGCTTTAATCAAACAATGAAATTCTGAGATGTTCTCGGGGAAAAAAACAACAACCACCAGTAACTTTAAACGCTTCCAGAAGAACAAATTTGGTTGTATAACATCAGGTGGCTGTTTCTGGCTCTAAAAAGGATAGTAAATGGTTAGTAGTTTACAAAGTTTTAACTGATTCCTCTGTGTTTTAGAAAACTAAGATCTAACTCATACAGGTCCAACGGTTCGGTAGTTGTGGTTCTGGTTCTCACCTCCAGCAGGACTCTCTGCTCCAGGTTCTTGTAGGTTCTGTGCAGCAGCTCCTTGGTTCCCAACACTCCGTACCACATCATGTTCTTCGTCCGACTCCTGAAGAGGCAGCAGATCAGTCACACGTCGAACAACCGTCTCTCGTACCTTCAATGTTTCCTTTAATTCATGAGATCTGGACGGAAATTGTGTAAAAGAAATAAAAATACTTGCTGTTGTCGTACCTGCACTTCTCTGGATGCTCGTCTCTCTTGTTGTTGAAGTCCAGAGAGATCTTGGCGTCCAGTCCAATACCGAAGTAGTTGTTCATGACACACTTCTCGGTGTAGCAGTCCCTAACGCACACAGACACACTGAGGTTAATGTGAGAAAACCTGAACACAGCGATGATTTCATGATGCAGTAACAGAGCCACGAGTTAGAGGACTCACATGTTGTCGGGGTCGCAGCTGAACGGGTCAGCGTTGACCAGCAGTCGACTGATGACAGAACTGCTGGAGAGAGAACCTGAAATGCACAAGCACACGGTAACATCACAAGTAACTCCACAACTGGTACCATGACAACTAGTAACATGACAACCAGTATCTTCACTTGGCTGCTACAATAAGACCACCTATCCCAAACAGCTGCCATCTTCTCACCTGGATAGAGGATCTTTGTGTTGAGCATGGGCATGTTGTCCCTGCTACCTGTCTGGACAGGAAGTGATGCAGAACTGCCCAGTGATAGGCTGCCTTTACTGATGAGCTTCTCGCAGGGAGTCTTACTGACTGGAAACACAGACAGAGACAAAGACAGGCAGGTTAATACTTGGTTAACAGCAGAAAATGAATAAAATTCACGTCTGTGTAGACTCAGTCATCCAGGTCATGGGTGATCCTAATTCTGATTCTTCGATAAAAAGATCTGAAGACTAAAGTTGTCTTGTGAGGGATGACTTAAGGTCTTAAGAGTAGTAAAAAGGATGACTCAATGTTAAGAGTGCTGAAACTGCATGGTGAGGGATGCTTTAAGGTGTGAATGGTGGTGGAACTGCCAAGAGAGGGATGACTCAAGATGTTAATGGTACAGAAATGGCCCAGTGAGGGATGCCTTCAGTCTTTAATAGTAGTAAAACTGCCTGGTGAGGGATGCCTTCAGTTGATACTGGTAGTGAAACTGTCTGGTGAGGGATTATGTAAGCCACTAATAGTAGTAAAACTACCTGGTGATGGATGTCTTAGGTCACTAATAGTACTACAACTGCATGGTGAGGGACGCCTTAAGTTGCGTATAGTAGTAAAACTGGCTGGTGACGGATGACTTGTGTCACTAATAGTAGTACAACTGCATGGTGAGGGGTGACTAGTAGTAAAATTGCCTGGTGAGGGATGCCTTAAGTCACTAACAGTAGTAAAACTGCCTGGTGAGGGAGGCCTGAAGTCACCAACAATAGTAAAACTGCCTAGTGAGGGAGGCCTTAAGTGGCCAATAGTAGTAAAACTACCTGGTGGGGGTTTCTTCAGTCTCTAATAGTAGTAAAACTGCCTTATGAGGGAGGCCTTAAGTTACTAATTGAAGTAGAACGGCCTGGTGAGGGAGGCCTTAAGGTGGTAACAGAAGTAAAACTGCCTGGTGAGGGCCGACTTAAGTCGCTAAAAGTAGTAAATAGTACATGGGAGTGAATGGTGGTGACTGACTTCAGGGCTGAATTGTTGTACCTCTGCGAATGTTGCGGTTTTTGGAGCTGTAGGACGACTGCAGCGACATCTTGTCCTCGTCCATGTCTTCCTCCTCATCTTCTTCCACCAGACCCTCCTCTTCCTCAGCTCGACTCAGAGAGAAAACTTGCTGCTGCTGAGTCTGAGCGTTCTGCTCGTCCACAGCTGGAAAACACACACAGCTGATGTTAACCATCACACCTGGACCGACACACCTGTCCTGCTGACACGCTCAGGTGAGTCCCACCTTTCTCTGTGTGCTCGATGATCTGTCGGATGGCCTTCTTCAGGCTGTTGGCTCTCAGCATTAGCTGCTCTCGAGGTTTAAAGATGGCCGCTGCCGAAGAGGAGGGCGTGGTCCTTGGGGAGCATGGGGCGGAGCTTGGTGGGGCATGAGGAGGAGGAGCAGGAGGAGGAGCCAGAACGACACCCTCCACCTCCTCCTGCTCCTCAGCGATGGTGGGGGGAGGAGCCTGGGGGAGGACGGAGGTTGCCTGAGACTCCTCGTTCAGAGTCTTCAGGAGGGAGTCCAGCTTCTCCTTCAGCACGCCACACTGGGACAGAAACATTACTCATCAGAAATAAAGACACGACTCGCTAGAAACATGACTCACCAGAAGCAAACATGACTCATCGGAAATATAAACATCACTCATCAAAACATCTAACATGACACAACAGACTATCAAACCTGACTCACCAGAAACGCAAACATGGCTAATCAGAAGAAAAACATGACTCACTAGAGGCACAAACTTTACTCATCAAAAACACACAACTCATCAGAGACATAAACATGACTCAACGGGAAAAGCATGACATCAGAAATACAAACATGACTTATCAAATTATCTAACATGACACAAGACACTGTCAATCATGACGCTACAGACTATCAAACATGATTCATCAGAAACAGAAACATGACTCTTCAGATTTAACATGACTTATCAGAAACACAAGTATGACACATCAGAGACAAACATAACCAACCAGATACACAAACTTAACTCATCAGAAATAAAAACCTGACTCATCAGAAACGAAACATGACTTGTCAAAAAACAAACATGACCGATCTGAATTTTATAAAAGCAGGACTCATCAGATAAACAAACATGACTCATCAGAAACACAAACATGACTCGTTAGAAACACAAACAAATCCGTATGTGTCCCAGAGCTTTTTGCGTCTGATTTCTGAGGGATCTAAAACATCAGAGTGTTTCCTTTACTTGGATTAAACCTCCGGATTAAATGTGACCATAAATAATAAAAGGTTATACTACAGATCAGACCTTTATAAGCCAACTTTTGGTTCCTTATCTTTGATCTTTGCTTCCTATTACGCTAGCAAATGTGGAGTTAATTGTTCTCTACTGTACTGGAGAGTTAAACTTACGTTTAGATTTTCAACTAATCACACTGATGACTTCGACTACTTTTAAATCCATACATGTCTGCTATCATCCTCAAATGTTTCCTACTTCATCTTTTCAAGGGGCAGATGAAAGACATCCTCTGTGGCCACTGAGCTGAGTGTTTTACCTTCTTGGCCATGGCCTCGGACTCCACTGAGCTCTCGGTGTTCTTCTCATAAGCTTTACCAACCCGAGCAACGAAGTCCTTCACCGTCTCACACAGAACTCTGCAAGGAAACACAGTAAAATACAGTTAGAAGGTTTTCTGAGTAGGACGACAAAATGTAGACTAATGGATGGATGGATGATAATGGATGGATGGATTCTGGATGGATGGATGAATGATGATGATGGATGGATGGATGGATGATAATGGATGAATGGATGGATTATGGATGGATGGATGGATGGATGGATGGATGATGATAATGGATGGATTATGGATGGATAGATGATAATGGATGGATGGATGGATGTATGGATGGATGATAATGGATGGATTATGGATGGATGGATGAATGGATGGCTGAATGGATGGATGGATGGATGGATGGATGGATGGATGGATGGATGGATGGATGGATGGATGGATGGATGTTTGTACTTGGCAGAGGAGATGACGACAGAGTGCTGGTCTGAGGTCAGGATCTTGGACAGGTGAGCCGCCACTGAGTCCTCGTAGGTGAGAATCTGTTGGACCTGATCAGAAGAATTAGAACATTTTCCTTAAACCGGATTCAGGTGGGACCTTGTTGGCTTTTTAAACATTTTATTTTGTCGTGTGATTAAGATTTTTCCACATGATTGATTCTATAAACCCAGGTTATGGTGTCCAGGTGAGATAAAAGCTCCCGTTACCTCGGAGTCGTCGCTGCAGTCCTCGGTGACGGTGGAGGCAGAGTGTTGCCGTGGAAACTTTGTCTCGTAGACCATGATGCTCCACCTGCAGCAGCAAGAGAGAACTTGTTTATTTGAGAATTTGTTATTATGGACCCAAAACAAAGTTCTGTAAAAAGCTTTGAATAAATTTGAAGAATCTTACATTTTTAGAACTGGGATTTTTGTATTTTTACCTTAAAAAAATCATCAGTTTCTGTGTTCGGGGTTCACTTCAAGTATATTTAAGGGAACATTAAGGCAAAATAAGCTTCATATACTGGTGAATTTCAGCCTGAAGACCATATGAAAGTAGCTTCTAACTTTGAAGTTCAAAGATTATTGTAATACGCTTTGTGCTTTTAACTCCTTACTAACAACAATATAAACCTAAGTACAAAACAGATAAAAAAAAGATAGAAATGCAAAAATACAACCAAAAAACAGATGAAAAAAGGCAATCGACTGTACAAAATAAGGCGTAAGTTGCACATATAATTACGATGTCAAGACCCCTACGACCAGTTTTTGTCTCCTACCAATGAGTCCATATTAACATTTTGTCAAAAAAAAGCAAAAAATTGGAACTTTGTCTTGTCACACATCAGATTCTACTGATGTTAGAGCCTCAAAAGTTGGTGAAATGTTGACCAAATACTGGACTTTAGGAGAAATATGGATCCATCCATTTATATAGACTGACAGGAACTTTATGGAGACAGAACACCAGCCTGGATTGAAGATTTGTACATTTCTTTCTATTTTCAAGGTCATTTTGGACAATTTTTACAAAGGTCTTGCAAACTGCACATCATTTTAGACAGATTTTGAGTCTTTCTGGAGAAGTCTGGTGTCATTTTAAGTAAATTGTGAGAAATTTGGACGAGTTTGAAGTCATTTTGGGATGATATTTGAGTCATTTTGGAATTGTTTTTAAGATTTTGGGACTGCTTTCAAGTCTAAGTATCTCAAACTGGAACCTTGCCTTGTCAAACCGATGTTAGAGCCTCAAAAGTTGGTGAAATGTCGACCAAAGTCTGTATTTTTAGTCGGAAATATGGATCTATCCATGTATATACACATTTACAGGAACTTTCTGGTGACATAATACCAACTTCATTGAAATTTTTGTAAATTATTTCTATTTTCAAGGGCCAATAATTAAATATTGTCCTCTGCTGGAGCTATTTATTCATTCAGATCGACTGACCACATTTCATGGCTGTGGGAGTTAAATTTCTGGAGTTTTTCAACCCTTAAAATGGCTTCACAGGTAAGACGTTTATTTGAGGGTGAAAATTCAAAAATTCCCAGGTCTGAAATCAGATAACATTTTTAAAATCAAGCAAACACATTCTACAGAACCTAGTTTTGGTTCCTAAATAATAACTAAGTAACTTTGAACAGAATCTGAGATGGAACACCAACATGTTCCTCACCTGTCGAGCATCTTGGTGCTGGCTCGCTCCAGTTTCTCCAGGATCTGAGGCAGCTGAGTGTCGTCATCGCAGGCCGATCCCCAGCCCAGAACCCGGGCCAGATCGTTGCCGGTCCCCAGAGGAAGAACTCCCAGCTGACACTGAACACACACTGAGATGGTTAAACCTGGACAGACGCTCTGTGATGACATCAGACTGTGTTTTTTTACCTGTTTGTGCAGCGTGAGAGCGTCGATCTCAGACAGAACCCAGCCCACGCTGCCGTCTCCTCCACAGACCAGGATCCTGAACGTATCGAACTTCTGGAACAGACGCAGACTGAAAGAGAGACGAGATCAATGGAGTTTTACACCAAATTTAATTTAAGTGTACCATACCATTCAAAAATTTGGGGTCAACCAGACAATTTCATGTTTTACATGAAGACTTCCATTTTTATTCATGTGCTAACATAACTCCACAATAGTTTTCTGATCATCAGTTAGCCTTTCAACATTATCATATTAGCTAAAGTTGGTATTATTATTTAAAGTTGCACAAAAATGAGTTAAAGTTGCTCTATATTAGTTAAAGTTGCTCCATATTAGGTAAAGTTGCTCTATATTAGTGAAAGTTGCTCTACATTAAAGTTGATCTATAATAAAATTGCTCTATATTAGTGAAAGTTGCTCCATATTAGTTAAAGTTACTCTACATTAAAGTTGCTCCATATCAGGTAAAGTTGACCTACACTACTGGTCAAAAGTTTGGGGTCACCCAGACAACGTCTAGACTGTATTTCTGATTATTTTAATGTTGTCTACATTGAAAAAAAAAGCTTTTCTTTCCAAAATAAGGACATTTCTAAGTGACTTCAGACTGTTGAATGGTACCATGTGGTCCACCTGTATGTGAGCGTCTTACCCCAGGTGAGGTCCTCCGTTCATCAGGTCGAACACCTGCGCCGGGTTCAGCAGCTGCTTGAAGCGTCGCAGGAACTTCACTCCCTGATTGTCTCCACTTTTAGAGTTGACGAACACCAGCAGAGGACTGGTGCAGGACGGAGGACAGGAGGCCTTCCAGAAACCTGAAGGACAGCAGAGGCTCGGGGAGTTTCACCTCATCAGGCTGCAACAGTTAGTGTTAGCTAGTCTTTGTGAACTACTTTCAAGTAGATTTGTTTTCGATTTTGGACAATTCTTCAGTGTGTTTGAGTCGTTTTGGACAATTTTATGGTACTTTGGACAAGTTTTAACATTATTTTAGACAACTTTTGAGTCATTTTGGAGACGTTTCAAATCCTTTTGGACAATTTTAGACTGAGATGAAAGCCAAACCTATTGGATGAATAAATAAATGCAGCATGGCTCAGAAATGGTGAACAGAGGAGTAAGTTGTTGGAGATACATTCAGCATGGTGAAACATCTTTCTACTGATGATGAGCAGAGACTCAAAACTGGACTAAAACTTGCCCAAACTAATAAAAAATTTGCATGAAATTAGCCAATTCATCCGTAATTCATGAAAAACTGTAATTTTAAACTAGTTTGAAGCTGTCTTTTGAAGGTTTTCAAGTTATGTGGGGAATTTTGAGTCATTTTTGGACAATGTGATCTTACTTTGGACACATTTCAAGCAGTTGTAGACAAGTTTTAAAGTTATTTTGGCCAATTTTACACTGACTAAAACCTACTGGCTGAATAAAATAAATGCAGTGTGGCTCAGAAACAGTGAACAGAGGAGCAAGTTGTTGGAGATACATTCAGCATGGTGAAACATCTTTCTACTGATGATAGAGAGGAAAAGTTTCTTGAGGTTGGAAATAGTTAAATATCTAAAGTATGTGGAGACAACATTATTTTCCAGCATTGATAAGACCTTTTGAAAGACATTGGACACGTTGATTCCAGGTTTTTGGTTGTTTGTGTTTGTCAGGTTTTAATGTGTAGTGTTTGTGTTTGGCCTCTAGAGGGCGGTGTTACCATGACAAACCGCAGGATGTAAATTAAACTGTTTCCTCACCGTCTGAGTCGATGCTGTTGAGGGCAGTCGGAGGGATGACGGACACTTTGCACTGACCCAGAGGACACTTGGAGGACAGCTGGTCCTTACAGCCCGAGTGCACCTGGGGGACGGAGGGAGACGCCGACAGTTAAACCCAGCGCACCTCGCTAACCTGAGGCCGGTAACAGCGTCAGAGTCGGTGGGTCTCACCATGGCCTTACACCACAGACACCTCCAGTCCTGCAGCCGGAGGACGCTGCCACACGTCTTATCACAGACGTTACATTTAGCCGACACCGGGAGGTTCCCCTCCAGCCACTGGTGGGGCATCGACACCTGAAGGGGGCGGGGCAGAGAGGTTAAAGGTCAGAGGTCAGGGGCTAAAGGTGTTTACTGTCAGGTGTGTGTCTGTGTGTGTCTCACCCCGTCCTCGTCCTCGATGATGTCCTTCCCAATAGATGCCAGAGTCGTCCACTTACAGTTGTTGGTGGCTCTGACCGCACAACGCTTGTGGGCTTTAAACTTACACACTGCAACACACACACAGGAACAGATAAAACACACACACACACAGGAACAGATAAAAAACACACACACACACACACACAGGAACAGGTAAAACACACACAGGTGTGTATCAGTGACAACACAGAATCAGGTGATGCAGAGAATGTGTTTGTATACATGTTTTGCTACTGTGTGTATATGTGTTGTGTAGTTTTGTGCATCCATGTTGTGCAGCTGTGTGTAAATGCATTTTGTAGTTGTGTGTGTACATGTTGTGTAACTGTGTGTATTTGTGTTCTTTAGCTGTATATGTATGTGTTGTGTGATCATGTAGTTGTGCATATACACATGTAGTTGTGTGTCTACATGTGTAGTCATGTAGTTGTGTGTACACATGTGGTGTGTTTGTGTGGCTGTGTGTAAACAGGTTGTGTAGCTGTGTGTATATGTGTTGTGCATATGGTTGTGTTTATCTTGCGTACAAATGTTTTGTTGTTGCGTAGTAGTATGTATAGGCGGTGTGTAGCTGTGTGTATATCTGTTGTACTCATCTGTTGTGTATATGTGTTGTTTACATCTGTTATGTATATGTGCATGTTGTGCAGCTGTGTAGCTGTGTGCTGCATATACATGTTGTGTAGCAGTTGTGCATATCTGTTGTATGTATCTATTAAGCAGTTGTGTAAAGGTGTTTTGCATATCTGTTGTGTAGTTGTTATATACAGGTAGTGTATATGTGTTGTGTATGTAGTTGTTTTGTGTATATAAGTATGAGTTGTGTATGTATGTGTTGTGTATTTGTGTTGTGTACCTTCACAGGACAGTCCGTGAGACGTGACTCCTGACAGCGCCTCCCTGCAGACGTTGCAGTACGTCGGTCTGGCGTGGGAACAGGCGTACCAGTTGTGCATCCCACTGAAGTGGTCCATGCTGTACTGGGTGGACTGGGACAGACACACAAACACAGTCAGGACCTCAAACTGACACACAAATTGGAATAAGTCTGTAGATTCTCAGTCATGAAGTCCTGGTGATCCTCAGAGCTTCAGCAGATCCATAAATGACTCACAAGCTTCCAGGTGTTACTGATGGTTAAACTGCTGAGGGACCTCAAGACGGCACCATAAGTACCTGAGAAGTTGTGTGTATTTCTGTTTACAGTTGTGTGTAAATGTGTGGTGGAGTTCTGTGTACATTTGTTGTGTTGTTGTGCGCCCATGTGTTACATAGCCGTGTGTATGCATGTTGTAAAGCTGTGTGTATATGTGTTGTGTAATTAATGCAGAGAAGTCTAGTTGATTTTTAGTGAAGCTCTTAGGTGCACTGGACATACTGGGAACACTGGACATACTGGGGACAATGGACAAACTGAACATATTAGGAATACTGGGGACACTGGACATACTGGAAATAGTGGACATACTGGACATATTGGAACAGTGGACATACTGGAGATAGTGGGAACACTGGACAAACTGAACATATTGGGAATACTGGGAACACTGGACACACTGGGAACACTGGACATACTGGAAACACTGGGAACACTGGACATACTGGAAACACTGGGAACACTTGAAACAATGGAGATATTGGAAACACAGAGCACTGGACATACTGGAAACACTAGGAATACTGGGAACACTGGGAAACCAACCTCATAGTTCTGTCTGTTCTGGACGCTACGCAGCGCTGCCATCCACTCCTCCATCTCCTTCCTGTTGTCTGCACACAGAATGAGGCGCCTGCAGGGGGTGATCACCTGAAAAACAGGTAAACAGGAAGTGGTCAACACCTGAAAAACAGGTAAACAGGAAGTGGTCAACACCTGGCGCAGCGACAGGTAAACAGCTAACACGGATACAATGTGACGCTGAAGGACAGAAATGATCTGCAGCTCTGAATTTGTTGTGGTGCACACATTGTGTAGCTGTGTGTATATGTGTTGTGTTGCTGTGTGTATATATTTGTTGTGTAGCTGTGTGTACACATATTGTGTAGCTGTGTATGTATGTGTTGTGTAGCTGGGTGTATACATGTATTGTGTAGCTGCATGTATACGTGTTGTGGAGCTGTGTGTATATGTGTTGTGTAGCTGTGTGTGTACGTGTTGTGTAGCGGTGTGTATATGTGTTGTGTAACTGTGTGTATATATGTGTTGTGTAGCTGTGTGTATATATGTGTTGTGTGGGTGTGTGTATATGTGTTGTGTAGCTGTGTGTATATATGTTGTGTAGCTGTGTGTATATATGTCGTGTAGCTGTGTGTATTGTGTAGCTGTGTGTGTATATATGTATTGTGTAGCTGTGTGTATATGTGTTGTGTAGCTGTGTGTATATGTGTTGTGTAGCTGTGTGTATATGTGTGTTGTGTACCTGTGTGTGTATATGTGTATTGTGTAGCTGTGTGTATATGTGTTGTGTAGCTGTGTGTATACGTGTTGCGTAGCTGTGCGTATATATGTTGTGTAGCTGTGTGTATATATGTTGGGTAGTTGTGTGTATATACGCATTGTGTAGCTGTGTGTATATGCGTTGTGTAGCTGTGTATATGTGTTGTGTAGCTGTGTGTATATATGTTGTGTAGTTGTGTGTATATATGCATTGTGTAGCTGTGTGTATATACGCATTGTGTAGCTGTGTGTATATGTGTTGTGTAGCTGTGTATATGTGTTGTGTAGCTGTGTATATGTGTTGTGTAGTTTTGTGTATACTGGCACCTCACAATCTTTGGTTTTGGATTTCCACTGTGATCGCTCAGTTTAATTTGTTGCAGAGTTGATCAATAACCTGATCAATAACCTGTCATCAATAATCTGTGATTAATGATTGATTTTCTCCAATAAAGAGTCAAAGCTGCAGTCGACCAACAGTCAGTCAAAAACAGTTTTAATAGAAAGAGACGTTTCACAGATTTCTCTCAAACCTCCACAGCTGCTTCTTTAAATCTGGAAGTCTGTTTAAAACCTTCGTTCTATGTTTGATCTGAGCTGCGTCTGGAAGGAAAACCACATTCTTCTGTCCTAAATAAAGCCTCCCAGCCCTGAAAGAGGCTTTAAAACAGCCTCTAATGAGGATGAAAAACAGCAGCCACAACTCAGCTCAGATTTTAACCTGCTGTTGGAGCAGCAACACGCTGTGTTCAAGGACCTTCAGATGTCCTGCTGATGTCACCTACACATCTGACAGCAGCTGAAGGTAAACGCAATGTCAAAATCACGCAAAAGTTTTTAAGGACTATCCTAGGAGTTTTCCAAAACCTGGAGAATTTCCAGGTTTTCAGACAGCTTTACGCAGTCCTAGCTGGCAGACACGAAATCAAGAAAAGTTAAAAAAACAAAGACAACCAAGATAAAATCATGCAAATCAATGAAAAACCAAGAGAAAATGACAAAAGAGCAATGAAAAACCAACTTAAAATCACACTAATGACAAACCAATACAAGGCAAACCAAGACAACATAAGCCAAAGAAAAACCAACACAAAATGTGAAAAACTTGTGAAAAACCAACACAGAACGACACAAGCCAATGAAAAACCAGCACAAAAAGACCAAATCAATGAAGAATCAGCATAAAACCATTCAAAGTAGTGGAACAACAACACAAACCAATGAAAAAACCAACACAAAACATCCTAAATCAATGAAAAACCAACACAAAACACCACAAGTCAGGGACCTTCAGATGTCCTGCTGACGTCAAATAAACATCTGACAGCAGCTGAAGGAAACATAATGTCAAAATCACACTTTGCAACCAAAGTTTTTAAGGACTATCTCAGAAGGTTTCCAAAACCTGGAGAGTTTCCAGGTGTTCAGATGGTTTCATGCAGTCGTAGCTGGCAGTTTCCAGCTCCATTGTTCTGAATAAACGGCTGGAATAAAACCCAGCAGGAGTGTGTGTTTGTGCAGAAGTTGTGAATGACTGGATCGCAGGTTTTGTGTGAATGTTGTGAAGTGTGCGTGTGTCAAGTGTTTGTGTGACGTGTGTGCGGTTGTGTTTTCGTACCCGTTGACTTCCACTTCCTGTTCAGCTGCTCTACAATGAAGCTTCTGTTCCCACACTGACAGAAATAGACTCAAACACACACGAGGCTGCATCCGGTGTAACACACACACACACACACACACACACACACACACACACACACACACACACACACACACACACACACACACACACACACACACACACACACACACACACACACACACACACACACACACACACACACACTTTATAAACTCTATTTTCAGTGACGCAGTTCAATGAAACTCAGAATTCATGATCTCATTCATTCCACTGTTTCATAAGATGATAATCATAATCATCTGATGTCAGAAAGTCAACTGAGGCTTAAAATGACCAGAAAAAGACACACCAATGAGACACTAATGCAAAATTAAGTAAACTAATGAAAAGCCACTATAAACATCCAGAAAGAGACACAAATCAATTAGAAACTAACACAACAGACAAGAAAGAGACACAAACCAATAAAAATCCAACAGGACACAATACAACCAAACAAGGAACAGCGCAAACCAATGAAAAGCCACTACAAGCGAACAGACAGAGATAAAAAACTGATGTGAAACCAAAATAAAATGATACAAGTCGATTAAACAACAAAAATATGAGAGAGACACAAATCAACACAAAAACACCTAGAAAGAGACATAAACCAATGGAAAAACCAACACAAAGTGACTGAAAAAGACACAAACCAATGAGAAACCAATGCAAAATGATGCAAACTGTTGAAAAGCCACCATAGACACCCACAAAGAGACACAAACCAATGAAACCCAACGCAATAAAACCAGAAAAAGATACAAATCTACACAAAACCGTCATAAAGAGACACAAACCATTAAGAAACCAAAACAAAATGACTAGAAAGAGACCCAAACCAATGAAAACCCAACAAACATGACCACAAAGAAACACAAACCAAAGAAAACCTTACACAGTATGACCAGAAAAAGATACAAATCTACACAACGCTAACCATTAAGAAACCAACGCAAACCAGTGCGAACCACTGAAAAGCCACTCCAAATGAACAGAAAGAGACCCAAACTGATGTGAAACCAAAATAAAATGATACAAGTCGATGACAAACAAGCAAAAATACCCACGAGAGACACAAACCACTACTCAAAATTGCCAGAAAAAGACACAAACCAATGAGACACCAATGCAAAATGATGTGAACTAATGAAAAGCCACTACAAACACCTAGAAAGAGACACAAATCAAGGAGAAAACAACACACATGACCATAAAGAAACACAAACCAATGAAAATGTTACATAATACAAACAGAAAAACATACAAATCGACACAGAACAGTCATAAAGAGACACAAACCATTAAGAAACCAACACAAAAGAGAGCGAACCAAAGAAAAGTCAGTATAAATGAACAGAAAGAGACACAAACTGATGTGAAATCAAAACAAAGTCACACAGACCAATGAAAATTCAAAACAAACACCTAGAGAGAGATGCAAACCAACACAAAAACAGCGGAAAACTAAGTGACCAGAAATTCACAGACATCAACAAGAAATAAACACAGAAATGATACAAACCAATGAAAAACCAACACAAACACAGACAAAGAGACACAAATTAATGAGACGCTATCACAATATGACCAGAAAGAGACATAAACAAACACAAAAAGACTGGAAAGAGACGCAAACCAATGAAAACCCAACACAAACACCCAGGAAGAGATGTAGATTGGTGAGAAACCTAAACAAATGACCAGAAAGAGATACAAACTGATGAAAAACTGACACAATACAACCAGGAAGACACACAAATCAAAGAAAAACTAACACAAACACTAAGAAACAGACAATGAGAAACCAAAACGACACATCGTCGAGGACTGCAGGCTCTGTGATGTTCTTTAATGAGCTGCTGAGATATAAAAAGAAGAAACAAACCACAGAAACATGAAGAAGCTGCAGCTGCTCTCAGTTTCACCCCAGAACACTTTCTAAAGACACAAAACAAACAAAAAAAACCCCCACAAAATGGCATGAAACAACAGAAAGCAACGAAAAGCCAAACCAACAACAAATAACACACAACAATGCAAACTGGTGAAAAACCCAGACAAAATCAAGACAAGTTAAAAAACCCAAGAGAAAATCATGCAAATCAACAAAAAAACCCAACAGACACCAATGAAAAACCAAGACAAAACCAATGAAAAAACAACACAAAGTCATGCAAACCAATGAAAAATCAGCACAAAACATTGAAAACCAGTGAAAAACCAACACAAACCATGAAAAAAACAACAGAAGTCTATGAAAAACCAACTCAAAATCACACAAATCAGTGAAAAACCAACACAAACCAATTAAAAACCAACACAAAATGACCAAATCAATGAAGAACCAACACAAAACCATGCAAGGTAACGAAATAACAACACAAACCAATAAAAAACCAACACAAAACATTCAAAATCAATGAAAACCCAACACAAAAACCAAGCAAACCAACAAAAAACCAACATAAAACATCGAAGACCAGTGAAAAACCAACACAAACCAATGACAAAACAACACAAGTCAATGAAAAACCAACACAAACCAACTAAAAACCAACACAAAATGACCAAATCAATGAAGAACCAACACAAAACCATGCAAGGTAATGAAATAACAACACCAACCAATAAAAAAAATCAATACAAAACATCCAAAATCAATGAAAACCCAACACAAAAATCACGCAAACCAGTGAAAAATTAACACAAAATGTGGAAAACCAGTGAAAAACCAACACAAAATGTCGAAACCCAGTGAAAAACCAACACAAAACACCACAAGTCAATACAAAAACCAACACAAAATGGCCAAATCAATGAAGAACCAACACAAAACCGCACAAAGTAAGGGAATAACCACAGAAACCAATGAAAAACTAACATAAACCAATAATAAACTAACACAAAACGTCTAAAACCAGTAAAAAAACCAACAAAAAACAACACCAACCAATGAAAAACCAACAATACCAAAGGAAAACCAACACCAACCAATGAAAACCCAACACCAAACATCCTAAACCATTAAAAAACTAACACAAACCAGAGTCTGAAGGTTCAGAAACGAATAGGATGAAGCTTAAAGCACCTAGATGCTGCTGTTTGGTTGATTCTTCTGCTGTTTTTCAGCCTGCATTTTAAAAAACGTTGAGCTGCAAACAAGTTTTTCCATTCTACTTCTTCCACTTGTTAACGGTTTATTTATACAGAGGAAGACGTCCAGCAGCATCTTAAGGTCGACCCTAAAATTTCAGAAAGGCCGTCTTCATTTGGTAACGTTACATAAAAGTGACGTCAAACGGCCGTCAGCTGATCTGCTGGAACACCGATAACCTGAAGGGAACTTTATCCTCGTGATGAGGGCGTCTGATTGGCCGGCAGCAGAACAACGAGCCCAAACATCCACCAGAGTCATGAAGACTTTCTATTATCAGACCACAAACCATCAGGTGGTCGCTCTGCTTCCCTTCCACCACCGAGCCTCAACCTTCACAGCAGAACATGAACTAGAACCTCAGACCAAAGGTTCTTATAGGTTCTGGGAGGATCACGGTATTAGACAAAGCATAGACGTCTAAATGTGTTTTCTTTCCTCTGTTCTGGAATCAGACATGTTAAGGCTTCAACCTGCGGATAGAAACGTGGTGTTTGTTGGTTTCCTGCTGCTGTCATTCATATGAAGGATCCACGACGAAGCAGAAAATAAAAATATTCATTCACTGAGCAGCAGAAACCTCAGAGGAACATTTACTTTTACTGCAGCCATGGGGTTTGAAATCTATTTTCAGACGAGAGAAGCTCGACGACGGATCCAGAGGTTCAGGTGGTTTAAACCCTCTGAACTCTGAACAACGTCGGGGTGTTTTATGACTCATTTTTACTCACTGTGGTTCATTTTTCACTTCAATATAAAGTCCTGAACCTCTATGGAAACAGAAGCTTACGAATTTTAGAAAAATTTGAAAAACCTTGGAAGTGTCCACAAATGCAACAAACATTAGAAAATGTTGATTCCACATTCTGCAGATATGTACCAAACTTTAAGGCTAACTGTTAGGCTAACTATTGGGCTAACTGACAGGCTAATTGTCAGGTTAATTTTCAGGCTAACTCTCAGGAAAACCTTTAAACCAAGTGTCAAGCTAACTTTCAGGTTAGCCATTAGGCTAACTGTCAAGATAACTTTTAGACTAGCTATCAAGCTAATTTTTAGGCTAACTGTCAAACTTACTGCCAGCTAACTGTCAGACTAGCTGTCAAGCTAATTGTCAGGATAACTGCCTAGCTAACTATGAGGCTAACTTGTAAACTAACTGTCAGGCCAACTTTCAGGTTACCTGTTAGGCTAACTGTCAGGCTAATTTTCAAACTAATTGTCAGGCTAAATTTCATACTAACTGTCATTTATCTGCAGATATGAAACTATCTGCATTTTTTAAAATTTATTTTTAATACTCCTCTCTGCTTTGTGTAAACACTGCCTGCAGTTCACCTGAAAAATCCCAGATTTTTAAATGAGACATGTAGAATAAAGTGATTTTAATGAAAACAAAAATCACAATTTTGAGTTCAGAATTTATTTTTTTTCTTGTTGTAATCAAATGTTGCACATTTTAGCTCCAATAAATGTGCATTTCTGGCCATTATTTTAAAGTTAACATGCCTTTCAAAGCTGTTGGTGAGTTTCGAGGTTACACAGCAGACATTTTTAAAAATAGACAAACTATATTTAATTGTTTCTCTTAGATTTTCAATTTTTAAATGAAAAACTTCACAATCTAGAAGGCTGACATAGAAATGTGACAATAAACATGCATCTTTTGATCTAATCTGAGCTAAACCAGTCAGAGAATCACTGACTGTGACGTTTTGTGCAGGTTTCAGGGTGAAGTTATTTCTTCATTATATTTTATAATTTCATATATTTTATTGAACCAGGAGAAATCCCATTGAGATTATTTTTCAAGGGAGTCGTGGCCAAGATAGGCAAAAACTAACAAATAAAAAAGACTAAATTTCCAATAAAATTATGTTGTGGCGTCGGCTTCCAGAACTCGCTTCTAAGCTGAAGTTGAAGCTGTTCAGTTCTCATTAAACAAACAGTCGAGCTCCACCTGAACAGGTGAGACTGGAAATAACGAGCAAATATTTAAAGACCTTCGTTTCCACTCAGAGATCTCAGCCGAACTAAACATTTAAAGAAGCAAACGGTGAAGCTGCACACGAGGATTATTTAATGGATTCATCAATAATTAGTCAATAAGCAATAAATCAATGAGTTGTTTGGTCAGAAATTAGTGAGAAATGTTGATCAGTGTTTCCTAAAACTCAAAATGACTAAAGATGCTCAGTTTACTGTTAGAGAGGAAAGAAAACATAAAATATCACATTAAGAAGCTGCAATGAACCAATTCCGATTTTTTTTATTAAAAAAATACTCAAATTGATTATAAAAGTAGTTGTAAGTTTTTTTAAAAAAAATTTCATTAAAACATTTTCATTTTTTAAAATTATTTTCAGACATTTTACATTAATTTTGAATAGTATTTTACTATTCCATTTTCAGACATTTTGTTGATATTCTTCTAAAATATTATATAAAAATTTAAAATATATATATATATATATTAATAAGTTTCTAAAAATTTTGTTAATATTTTTCAGAGATTTTAAAAATAATTTTATAATAGTTTTTAGACATTCTATTAATAATTTCCCAAACATTTTATACATTATCTTAGATATTTTACTAAACAATTTGTAGACATTTCATTAATCTTTTTCAGGCATTCTACCGTTACTTTTCAGTCACTTTAAAATAATTTTGGATATTCCATTATTAGGTTTTTAGACATCTTGTTGATATTTTTGACATTTTCATAAAAATTTTAAATACATATATATTAATAAGATTTAAGAAATTTTGTAAATATTTTTCAGATATTGAAAAAAGAATTTTATGTATTTTTATACACTGCATTAATACTTTTCAGACATTTAAAAAAAAATTTGGGATATTTTATTATTCAATTTTCAGACATCTTATTGAGATTTTTCTGACATTTTATTAAAATTTTAAATATAAATATTGATTAGTTTACAGAAATTTGGTTAATATTTTTTAAAAGGTTTTAAAATTATTTTCTACATAATATTTAATATTTTTATCTTTAGGTATTTATTAACTAATTTTTTGACATTGCATTTATTCTTTTCAGACATTTTTTTTTTTTAAATTTCAGATATTATGGATATTTTATTATTCAGGTCTCAGACATTTTGTTGATACTTTTCTGATATTTTATTAAACATTTTCTTAAAAATTATTAATAAGGTTCCAAAAAAATTGGTAATATTTTTCAGAGATTTAAATAATAATTTTATATGTTTAATGTAGAAATTTTTTGAAATTTGATTAAGATTTTCCAAACATTTTATACATCAATTTGATATTTTATTCATGGATTTTTAGACATTTCATTAATTCTTTTCAGACATTTAAAAAAAAGGATATTGTCTTGTTAAATTTTCAGACATCTTGCTGATATTTTCCTGACATTTTATTTTTTAAAAAAATTAAAAAAATTATTAAGTTTCCAGAAACTTTGCTAATGTTTTCCCAGAGATTTTATAAACAATTTTGTTCATTTTATTTATAGGTTTTAGACATTTTGTTTATATTTTTCAGATGCTTTTTACATCATCTTAGACATTTTATTAAACACTTTTCAGACATATTGTTGATATTTTTCTCATATTTTATTAATATATGTATAAAAATATGTTTTCAGAAAATTTGTTGATATTTTTCAGATTTAAAAAATATTTTTATTTATTATCTCAGATATTTTATTAATGATTTTTTACACATTTCACTGACATTTATGACATTTATACATTATCTTTGATATTTCACTAATGAATTTCAGACAGTAATTTAACATTTCATGTATTTGTTATTTAATTAATTCTTTTTCTGACATTTTAATAATATTTTCCCACATTTAATTAAAACTAAATTGTCTGTTTGGGTCGATAAAACGGTGAAAATGTTGACCAATATTTTTCTCTGAAGGTTTAAAACCTCAAATATCTTCAGTTTACTGTCATAAAGGAGGAAAGAAAACAGAAAACATTCTAACTGATCAATCAATGAACAAAACCGATGACAATCAATTAATTCATGTAGTTCTCTGTAAAGTGCCTTAAACAGTGACTCCGTTTGTCTTCACTCATCAATGAAACAGCCTGAAAAACTGCAGTGACTTAAAAATAAACCGACGTCATGCTGGAAACTACATCACAACAACACACAACACGCTAACGCACTCTAACACACACTAACACACCAACACTCTAACACACGCTAACACACACTAACACACCAACACTCTAACACACGCTAACACACACTAACTCACACTAACACACACCAACACACAGTGAACAGAGTGTGTGTTGTTCTCCACCATTCCTGACATTTTCCTGCCTCCTTCCTGAACAAATCTCTCGTTTCCTTTAATCTCGACTTTATTTCCTTTGTTCGGTTTGTCTACAACCTTCCAGGAAAAAGTCAGTTTTAGTTTCTCAACAGAAATAACTTTATTGCCCCTGTGGGATAAATAAAGTTTTCTGAATCTGAATCAACAGTTTAGAAACAGGAAATTAATATTTAACATTCAGCTGAACGTTAAAAGCTGAATTTAAAGAAGCCGTTTGTTGAATCATTCGGATTATTCTCAGTTTAGATGATCGAATCCCGTTTACTTTTAATTCTCTGATTCCACTTAGTAAAATGTGTAATACACAAACAAAATTACTGAAAACTACCAGTAAAATACATAAATATTTGGATATTAGATAATAAAAATATGAATTAAACATAGAAAAATGTCAAATAAACAGTTTTTAAAAATGTCTAAAAATTTTCAAGTGAATATTTGAATATTATATAATAAAAATCTTAATGAAATATATGAAAAATGCCTAAAAAATATTAAATAAATATTTAAATATTAGTAAATAAAATATGAATTTAATATAGAAAAATTAAAAAACAATAAATTGCCTAAAAAATATCAAATAAATATGTAAATATTATATAACAAAAATATGAATAAAATATAGTAAAATGTCTAAAAAATAATTAATACAACGTCTAGAAATATATTAATAAAATGCCATAAAACACTAAAACGTCAAAAAGTCAACCACAAGTAAAAACTGTCCTGAACAGACAGACAGACAAACAAACAAACAAACAAACAAACAAACTTCGTTCTCTCCAGTTTGTAATAAAACCTCCTGACTGACCTGATGCTCTTTAACCAACCAGTCGTCTGACCGTCTAGTCCTGAACCAGAACCTGGTCTGATCCGGATTAGATCCACCCTAAAGAGTCCAGTTAGAGTCCAGGAGGAGAATAGGTCTGGTCCTGGTCCTGGTTCTAGTCCTGGTTCTAGTCCTGGTCCTGGTTCTAGTCCTGGTCCTGGTTCTAGTCCTGGTTCTAGTCCTGGTTCTGGTTCTAGTCCTGGTTCTAGTCCTGGTCCTGGTTCTAGTCCTGGTCCTGGTTCTAGTCCTGGTCCTGGTTCTAGTCCTGGTTCTAGTCCTGGTTCTGGTTCTAGTCCTGGTCCGACATCTCGTCCGTTTCTGTCTCGCTCTCGTCTCTCCTTCCACTAGCTCCGCCCACTTCCCCTCCTATGACTCACACCTACTTCCTGTCTGTCGTCACGTCGACAACTCCTTCCTCCCCAAACCCTGAGGGGAGGGAGGGGGGTCCAGAAACCCAGAGAACCAGAAAACCACCATAGAAGAAGAACGAAGGAATATCAGTCGTATCATTAAAACCTTACAGCATCAAACACACACTGCTGTAAAAACACACACACACACACACGCACGCACTACAACTATAATACAAAACAAAATTTAAAAATGTTTTTAAAAAATGTAAAAAAATGTAAAAAATATTAATACCTGTCTGAAAAACATAAGTTAAACAATAAAAATATTGTTCTGTGTCCAATCTGTAAAGTGAGAAAAATTTCTAAATCATAACAAACTTATTAATATTACAAAACATGTTAATAAAAATGTTGAAAAAATCTGAATAAAATGACTAAATTCTTATTAAAATGTACCAAAAACATTTACAAGAAAAATTTCTGCGAGATAATTTTTTTAAATGTCCAAGAAATTGCTTTTTGAAAAAGGTAAAAAAAGAAATGTATCAACTGTATGAAATATGTTCATAAATATACAAATATTATGTCTGTAGTCTGTAAATATATAAATGTTTTTAAAAGCATTTAAAATGTGAATAAAATTTCTAAAATAACTGATAAAAACAAGATTTAACTATCTGAATTTTTAAATAAATGCATAGAAAAGTTTAATACTCAAAATATTTTAATTAAATATCATTTAAAAAATTACCAAAATTTCTGTAATCAATAATAAAAGACCTGAATAAATTAATAAAATATCTAAAAAGTGCCTCGACATCTGCTAAAATTTAAAAGTGTTTAAAGTTAAAATGCCCAGAAATAACACTAAAATGTAAGAAAAATGTATGGATAAAATTTCTTCAAACAATAGATTTTTTTTTTTTTAAATTTCATCAATAACTTTCAATCAATCAATCAATCAATAATTTATTTGTAGAGCACTTTCCAACAACATAGAAGAAGACCAAAGTGCTTTCCAGACAGAATAATAAAACAATGTAGTTTTTGATTACTATAAAACCATAAAACCCATAAAAACACAAAACTAAGAAAAGCATAAAACCATAAAAAACATAAAACAGTCCCAAGATTCGAACCTTGGACATTTTATTACATTTAAAAAATGATTAATAATTTTCCAGAAACTTTGATAGTATTTTTACATTATGATAATTGCATTTTACATTATTTATACATTATCTTAGGTATTTTATTAATGAATTTTTAGACATTACATTAGTACTTTTCAGTCATTTTATATATTTGTTATTTTATTCATATTTTTTCCGACATTTTAAAAATATTTTTATACATTTTATTGAGAATTGCAGACATTTTAATAAAACATTTTAAGATGTTTTAACAATAATTTTTAACATTTTAAGTTTTTAAGCATTTTATCAAACAGACATTTTATGCATTTCATTAATAAAGTTTTCAGATATTTTTCATTTCGTCAATAATTTTAGACATTTTATTAACATTTTTCTGAAGTTCAATTAATATTTTGATGACATTTTATCAATAATTTTTGACGTTATTCACATTTTTAAGCATTTTATCAGACAGACATTTTTTGTAATGACATTTTCAGATTTTTTAAATTTAATCAATAATTTTGGACGTTATTTACATATTTCTGAAGTTTGAGTAATATTTTAATGACATTTTATCAATGATTTTTTTTACTTTTTGTTCCCGTTTTGAGCATTTTATCAAACAGACATTTCACAAATAAGTTTTCAGATTTTTTATTATTTCATCAATAATTTTAGACATTTTATTAAATTTTTATGAAGTTTAATTAATATTTTAATGACACGTTATCAATAATTTTTGACATTTTCTTAATAATAAATTGTCTGTTTGATCTCGAGCAGATTTTTTATTCAGACTGAAAGTTCCTCATCAAAGGTGTTTCCAACATTAATAAACGGTTTAATTTCCCCTGAAAGTTTTTATTAAACAAACTGTCGGGACTATTTCCAGTGGCGGATGGATCCACTGAGGTTTATCTGAGCGTTTGGAGACTCACCGTGAAGCTGTTGTTGACGTTCTTGGTGCTCGACTCGGCGACGCTGGCGTCCGTCAGGTCGACTTCGTCAAAGATGATCGACTGCGAGACGAGGAAAAACTCCGTTAGAGCCGAGCTGCACCGATCGATCGGCAACCAGGTGATCAATTAATGCCGCTTTTCTCTGCCTCAGGCGACACTGAACTGTGTTGACTGATCAGATAACTGGATGTTGATCAGCTAACAGTGAGCAGCACATTGAGGCTCTTACTTTGGCAGTCTGAGCGTAGTACAGCGTCCTTCCTCTCAGCTTGAAGTATCGTCTCTTCCAGCGCTGGAACGAATTCGTCTGTTTCAAAAGGTTTCCTTCCTTCAGCACCGTCTTTAACACAGAGAACGAACAAAGTCAAACACCGGGTCGAGGTTCCACCGCTCGTTTTCCTCTTCTTGTTTTAAACTGAGGAAGTTTTCTCATCTGAATCTGAACAAAAAAACGCTGGATTTTAAACTTCCAGACGGTCCTTGAACTCATCATTTGTGACTTTCAGTTCAGTTGCTTCAGAAAAATCCAACAAATCTCAACTTAAAACTGAGATATTTCATTAAAACCACCTTCAATCTACGGCTCACATTTAAAAATTCACGAAAAATAAAGCAACTCCTCAAACCAGAGTCTATAAAAAACCCTAAATCCTAGTCAGAACAAATTGATCAACGGTGAAAAACTCTGGTGAACTGCAGGCAGTGTGGAAAATCAAAGCTACTGGATGAATAATATAAAGTCAGCATGACTCAGAAACAGCGAACAGAGGAGCAAGTTGTTGGAGACACATTCAGCACGGTGAACTTTCAACATCTAGGATTAAAACCCGACAAAAATGATACAAAACATAACTTTATTGGACTTAATGACCATTAAATATTGGCTGAAAACCTTCAGTATTTTTAATTATGCCAGTAAATCTGACTAATTTAGGATTTAAAGATACAATCCAACAAAAATAAACATGAAAACTCAACAAATCCAAGGTTTTCCTGTGAGTAAGCTTGTTTTTGCATTCTTTTTTATATTTTGTAATAAACAAATACATTTATTTGAGCGACAATGAAGATAACCTCCGGCAGAACCAGGCTCAGGGAGGGTGGACGTCTGCCTCGACCAGCTGGGGCGAGGGTAATAGATGTGCTTAAAAACCATTAATTTTTTGATATTGACTGAAATAAACGCTTTTTTTTCAGCTGCTCTGCTTCATCTAAGTTTGTAAAACTGTGATGTTTACATAAAACTGAGCAGGAATATCATTCAGACGTGAAGTCGACAAGTTTAGATGAACAGAACTGAAATATTTCACTTTAAAAAGTTGCCAGAAGTTTGTTTTAAATTCCTGCACCTTCATAAATGTAATTTTTTCGGCTCGTCAAGTGAAAACCTGAACCTTTGTAGCTTTCAGTCTCTTCTTTGAGCGTCTCCTCATGACTGCATCCTGATCAGATTAACTGATCAATTAGAAAACGTTCAGCTTTAAATGAACCCTCCGACCTTCAGTCCTGGTTTCTCAGACGTTAAATCCTCCAGTTTGAGACATCAGGTGAAAGAAAACTGGACGTAATCGGCAGCTTTTCCTGGAAAGAGCTGCAGGCGGCGGTTTAATCGTCTTGTGATGCCGTCGGACAAAAGCGTCCATTCAGAGGCCGAAGGTTTAACTGATGAACGAATTTAACTGAGAAACTCTGAAGCTGCAGAAAGTTTAACCGCTTTACCTTTGAACAGAGCAAAATAAACACCACAGAAGACTGAATGAGACGTCTGAACACAATGATTTACATATTATGAAGTTAATATATGGGGCTGCACAGTGGCGTAGTGGTTAGCGCTTTCGCCTTGCAGCTAGAAGATCCCTGGTTCACGTCCCAGCTCGGACCTGGGATCTTTCTGCATGGAGTTTGCATGTTCTCCCTGTGCATGCGTGGGTTTTCTCCGGGTACTCCGGCTTCCTCCCACAGTCCAAAAACATGCTGAGGTTAATTGATTATTCTAAATTGCCCGTAGGTGTGAATGTGAGAGTGATTGTGTGTCTCTATATGTAGCCCTGCGACAGACTGGCGACCTGTCTAGGGTGTCCCCTGCCTTCACCCGAGTCAGCTGGGATAGGCTCCGCCCCCCCCACGACCCTAGTGAGGATTAAGCGGTGTATAGATAATGGATGGATGGATGTTAATATATGTGATAATTTGGTAATTTTTCAGCTCGTCTGCAAACTAAAAAGGCTTTAAATAGTTAATTTAGTTGCTTTTACATTAAACAGCTGAGTTTAATGAACCGAAATGAACATAAATGAAGGTATAATGAACATTTTTTTCATTCCAGATGTCTGCAACGTCATTCTGATGGGTTCAAACTCAAGTTAAGAATCTAAAAAAGGTCATGTTGAAATGATAAACTAAATCCAAATCTGATATATATAACAGGGTGTCAAACTCATTTTAGTTCAGCCCAATTTCATCTTCAGTGACGAGTAAAATCACAGTGAATAACCGATAAATAACCACAACTCCTAATGTTTCCTTTGTTGTAGTGCAAAAATGTTCATTCTGAAAATATTAACATTTAAGGAATTATCTTTCTACAAAACATCATGATCAACCTGAAATTTCTTAAGAAAAATAAACTCAATTTCAAAAACATTATACCTCAGTTTATCATTTACACGTTACAATTTGATATAGTATTCTACTTTATGATCAAAACGACAAGTCAGACAAAAAACAAGACTAAAAACAACAAAAACAAGACAAAATATTAAAGAAATGAGACACAAAATGACAAAAAATGAGACAAACAACACAAAACAAAACCAAAATTGGACAAAAAAGTTACCAAGCGACAAAAGATGGACACAAAGGAAACAAAAAAAACAAGACAAAATATTACAAAAATCAGATACAAAATGACAAAAAATGAGAGAAACAGCACGAAACAAGAGACAAAAAAAAACAAGACAAAATATTACAAAAATCAGATACAAAATGACAAAAAATGAGAGAAACGGCACGAAACGAGACAAAAAGCGACAAAAAATAGACAAACACAAGACAAAAACAAGAAACAAACCACAAAATAGACAAAAACAGGACAAAACATGACAAAAATGAGACAAAATGACAAAAACGAAACAAAAAATGACAAAAAAGGAACAAAACCACAAAAAATAGACAAAAAAACCCACAAGCGAGACAAAATGGAAACAAAACGACAAAAATATGGGAGAAATGTCAAAAGTCAGACAGCAAACAACAAAAACAAGACAAAATATTACAAAAACGAAACACAAAATGACAAAAAATTAGACAGACACGAAACAAAACAAAAATTAGACAAAAAAGTTACAAACCGACAAAAATCAGATAAACGACACGAAACAAAGAAAAAAAAGACAAAAATTTGACAAAAAAGTTCCAAAGCGACAAAAAAAGGACACAAATGAAAATGCCAAAAAGCTAAAAATGACAAAAAAGTAACAAAATGACACAAAAACTGACAAAAACACAAGCGAGACAAAAAGGAAAGACAAAACGAGAAAAACATGAGAAATGACAAAAGTCAGACAAAAAAAAGACAAAAAAACAAAAACAAGACAAAATCTTACAAAAATGACACAAATTGACAAAAGAATAATCTAGTATTTTACTTTATGTTCGAAACAACTTGTCATGGTCTAGAATTTATCTTAAATTTATAGTTTTACTAATTTACAATTTACAGTTAATGTCTTCTCTGGAATTTTTACAATGTCGGGCCGAATTGGACCCTCTGGAGGGCCGCTTTTGGCCCGCGGGCCTCATGTTGGACACCCCTGATATATAAGAAACGCATAAATAGTAAAAGTGTCCTGGAGGAATGAAGGAATTGTGGATTTCTGAAATGTTCTTTCAGGCAAACTGAATCACAGAAACCATTAAATTGCCGTAATTGAATCTATTTTTTATTTTTCCAGCAGCTGAACTCAAATAGCTGCAGTTAATAATAAAAAACTCAGCGTTAGGAGACAGAAAGCAGCTTTAAATGTGCTTCAACAGAAATAATAAACCATTTATCTGCGATTCAGGGACGGATTAAACTCGTGTCTCTGCGTCTGAGCGACTCCGGCCGACAGAAATACTTCGTTATTTCCCACATGACTCACTCCTGGTGTTTTTGTCTCAGACTGAAAACAGCAGCTTTAAATAGAAACCCAGACTCCAGCCAAACTTCCTGGACTTCAGCTGCCTTCAGGGGGCGTAGGAAACCACAGCATCTGCATCAACAACACGAGCCCAGCTGCTGCCTTCAGGGGCCGTAGGAAACTAAAAGATAAGCTGTTAATTAACACTCAATTTATTCCATCTTAGGGTCCTGAATGTGTTTCATTTTGCAAAAAGTAATTATTTCTGTTCACTTTTTAAAGATTTAGAGGTTATTGTTGGTTCAACAATCAGCTACACAAGAAAATAAAGTTGTTTATTCACAAATGTCATTTTTATGAGTAGAGCTGCAACAATTAATCAATTAGTGGTCAACTATTAGATTAATCTATTAATATCACAAAATCCGTTAATAAAATGCTGGAAATAGGAATAAAATGACTATTTTATTAAAAAAATAACAAAAAATTAACAAAATGTCTGAGCACTTATTAATAAAATTCAAAAACTGTCAAAAATTTAGCAATTTATCAAAAGTATAGAATATGTTAAGAAAAATATAATTAATTAATCAGTTTGAGGAATTTTTAAAAAACAAAGTCTAAATTCTCTGATTGGAGCTTCTTAAATGTGAATATTTAATTTTTAAAAAATTTTCTATGACAGTAAACTTGAATTTCGCCAATATTTTACACTATTTTCTGAGATTTTATAGACTGAGCAACTATTTTATTTATAAAACATCTAATACTTACAAAATACCTAAATAAATATTAAATGTTTGAAAATTTATTATTAAAAAGCCCCAAATTCTTGAGAAAAAGCCCAAAATTACTGAGAAAAATCTGTTTTTATTTATTTTAATTCCACTATTTTCCGACATTTTATCAGCCAAACAAGTAATTGCTTACTTTAGACAGTGGAAGTAATTAGAAATAAATCATTACAACAAGAGAAATGGAATAAATTGGAATAAATAGAACTTATGTCCCACAAAAGGAGGAAGAAAAATATCCATTTTAACGAGAGACTGAGGATAATGTATTTTGTCAAGGGGAACTGTTATTTTACAAATAATTTATTCTTAATTCATTGATTTTTTTTGACAGAAAATAGTGAAAACTGCTCCTTATATAGTTTGTTTACACAGATTCTTTATGGCCAGAATATATAAATAAATCATCATAACATCACCATATTAAATGCTGGAAATTTGTATTTTTTAATTAAAAATTACTAAAATAATCGTCCAGTTATCAAAAATAATTTCTGATGCATTTCTTTCCGAGCTTCTAATGTGTCCCTGAAGGCAGCAGCACAGTAAACTCCGAAAATAAACTTTAACATGTAACCACAGCTGTAAATAATCAATAATCAATCAGCGTTGTCGATTATTAATCAATGAACACACGTCAGTTTCACAGATGAGCCACAGTCCTGCTCAAACCGCCGCCTAAAGCAGCTTTAGAGGCAGACAAACAGCTGTGAACCGCTGCCGAGGACCGTTATGTCTCCCGGTGCCGAAGCCTTTCCCCGGCTCCACCGCTCTCTCCCCCCCGACCTGGAGTCAGCCATCACCCCGATGTGCGGCGCACATCTGGCGGGGGGCTGCGGTGGGAGACGGCGGGGCTTCCCATCGGGCCTACGACCCTCCAGCTAGCAGGAGTTAGCATGTTTAGCTTAGCCGTCAACTACCGGTGGAAGTGTGCAAACGGCGCAAAGAAACGACATTTATAACGTTTCTCTCTTATATTTACGTATTTTAACTGCATTTATGATACTTTTTCTCCCCAAATTTAGCTAAAATTTGAGTTTGATCCGGATTCTGATTTAATTAAGTTAGCTAGAGGCGACGCATAAGGCTAAAAATAGACATTTAAACTCAATTATTTACCACTTCAATGCTTTTGACATCGACTAACATTAAGTATTTGATAATAATATTTCCCGTTAAGTCGTTTACCGATTGTTAGTGTAACAGCTGTGGCCCTCACCTCAAAATGTCCCGTTTTCTGTCGAAGGAAGTCGCTCTGTGACCAAACTCCATTAAAAAATTCACCTAATTAAATCTTAACATTACTTTTTAGAAAAGACGCTAACAGTTTAAATTAAGTTTAAACTGTTTAAAGGTGCGAACACTTCCAGTCTTCAGTTCGGCGTCTTTAACACCCACCGAGCAGCTCAGATTTACATTAAATGCCCCCTTTCTTTAAACGCCGTGTACTGCTCGTTAACGCCGCCTCCACCAGCACTGCGTCCAAACTCCATTTAAAAACCCGGTAAATTTAAACTAACATTAATATTACAAGAGATCCGCTCAATAAAAACAAATAATAAAGCGGTTCAAGGTGCAAACACACTCTGTCTTCAACTCGGCATAATTAACATCCACCAAGAACCTCTGGTTTAAATTTAATCTCATTTTTCGTCACCGCTGTGCACCGTCTGATACCACCGCCCCCAGCGGGTAGCGGAGGTCGGGGCAGTGGGTGAAAGTGTCAAAGCGGCCGTAAAAGAAGGAATGTTAAAAACGGAGATAAATACCACAGAGTCTGGTGTGAGCCGGATAACAGAGCGGCTCCTGAATGTTCAGAAAATCTCTATTTTAACTATTAAACCCCGTATTTCACTGCTCATTAACGAGGGAACCGTTAAACAATCAGGTTTTAAAAGGGAGCTCCGTGTGCCGGTGTGTAGCCCGAAAACAGCGGTGCACCTCGGGGCCGTACTCGGCCCGCCCCCGCTTCATGGAAACAGCCGCTGACCACCGACTCTTTCCCCTTGAACGCGCCGGAGATCGGCCCCCCTCACCTTGCTGCGGATCTGGCCCGACGTGGACACCTTTCGGATGAGTTTCTGCGGGGTTCCGGGCTCCTGCTCCGGCTCGCTGTCCGATGACTCGTCCAGGCACCGGGCCGCGGCGGACTCCGGTCCCCCTGCCTCCGCCATCCTGCCATTAGACCCCGAGGAGGAGCAGCCCGGCCGGGCAGCGCCCCCCAGCGGCGGAGCCCGGACAGCGCAGCAGCGGGATGAGAGGGGCGTGGAGGGCCCTCTGCTGGTGGAGCTGTGACATCACAGGCTATTATTATTATTATTATTATTATTATTATTATTATTATTATTATTATTATTATTATTATTATTATTATTATTATTATTATTATTATTATTATTATTATTATTATTATTATTATTATTATTATTATTATTATTATTATTATTATTATTATTATTATTATTATTTGGGTATGCAGAATCCATTTCTGGATAATGCCGAATGAATTTTTGTGTTGTTGTGAATTGTTCATAACCCGGCTACCACGGGGATCTCTGTGTGATTAATCGCATAAATGCCTGTATTTCTGAACTTCTGCTGCTCGGAGCTCCTGTTTTTCCGCCAGTTTTCTGCGTGTCTCCGTCCGCGTAGTTAGAAAAATTCAGAGGTGCACTACATGGAAATTTTCCGCTTGAGTAGGGCGGTGTGAGGGGCGTAGGTGCTAAAATTATGTAATTTTTTACAGGAATCAAGCAGAAAGTGAAGGTAACACTCAGACGTTCTGCTGTCTTTGTGAGGACTCTCAGTGAGCGGATGTGGAAACCTTCCCAAAAAGACTGTTATTAAAATGTCCAAAACCTGTCCATAAAGTATCCTAAACTTCCCCAAAAAGTGTCCACAGCCTCTGCAAAACCTGTCATTAAACCATCTTAAAACCTGTTAATAAAATGTCAAAATCCTTCCCAAAAAATGTCCAAAATCTGACCTTAAACTTCTCAAAAATCTGTTGATAAAATGTCCAAAATATCCTCAAACCTGTTCATGAAATGTTCAAAACCTGGACCCGGTTCCTGATAAAAATCTAGACCATGAATGAGGACTTTTTAAAATTCTTTCTAATATTTTAATTTGTTTATAATCAAATAAAACACCTTTCAGATGTGTGGACGTGAAAGACAACTGCTGGCTCGATGGAATAGTTCAGTCTTACTGGAGGTTTTCTGTTTGTTCTTCACTTTAAACTCTGAAATAAACGTAAATAAAACAAACATGGCAACAAAATGAATCATATTTCATTAAATCTACAGCTACAGGGTTGTTTAGCAGGTTTGATTTTACCACTAGCAGAGAAACAAGTCCAAAACATGTCCAAAACCTCTTCAAAGCATGTCCAAAACTTCTTCAAAACATGTCCATAAACTGTCCATAAACTGTCCAAAACCTCTTCAAAACATGTCCAAAACCTCTTCAAAACATGTCCATAACCTGTCCAAAACATTTTCAAAGCAAGTCCAAAACCTGTTCAAAACATGTCCAAAACTGCTCCATAATGTGTCCAAAACCTCAACAAAACCTCTAAACCTCTTCAAAACATGTCCATCAACTGTCCAAAACCTCTTCAAAGCATGTCCAAAATTTCTTCAAAACATGTCCAAAACCCCTTCAAAGCAAGGCCAAACAAGTCCATAAACTGTCCAAAACCTCTTCAAAATCTGTCCAAAACCTCTTCAAAACATGTCCATAAACTGTCCAAAACTTCTCCATCATGTGTCCAAAATCTCGACAAAACATGTTTAAATTATGCTCATAAACTTTATCAAAATCTGTCCAAAACTGCTCCATAAAGTGTCCAAGACTTGTCTTTTATAGTCTGAAACCTCTCCAAAACCTCCCTCAAACTCTCCAGAACTTCTCCACAACCTTGTCAGAACCATCCAAGAACCAGCTGAGTCTAAACTGTCCCAAAGTTCACAACACTGTGGAAGAAGAAACGTGGACGTTATTCTGATTCGCCATTTTCATTACAAAGATCTGACTCATGTTTCTGAGTCTTCCGTCCTCCTTTACTGAGTTCCAGCTGATTCCACCTTAAATCGGATCAATGAACTTCACTGATTGACTCTGTGGATCGAAGCTGAGCGTTTCTCTGAGGTCACATTTTAACTCGGCTGTCTGCGTGTTTGAAGCTCAGGTGTCACTCTCTCTTTCTGAAGTCTCTTTGTGTCTTCAGGTCAGAGTCAGTTTTCATCTTTACGTTTCCCTGCGGCTCCAAACAACCTCTTTTTTCCTGCCGTGGACTCGTTTATCCGTCTCCGTGAGGACACCTGAGGTTTAGACTGTGAGGACGTTTCAGGGTTCAGATCTGGTTTTAGGGTTCAGGTTAGAATCTGGCATGTAGATGTGATGGTAATACAAGATAAAGCTGTCCAATACAGTAGAATCTGTCCAAAATCTGTCTAAAAATGTACCATAAAATTCAAAATCTGTCCAAAACCCACCTAAAACTGTTCCTAAATGGTTCATAAATTGTCTATACTGAAATCTGTCCAAAACCACCCCATAACATTTAAAAAACCTATCCAAAACGTCTACATAATTTTTCCACAAACGCTGTCCATAAACTGTTCATAATCTCTCCCAAATTTGTACAAAAATGCCCCATAACCTGTCCAAAACCTTTTGTTTTTAGTCCGAAACCTCTCCAGAATTTGTCAGAACTCATCCATAAACTAATCATAATCTTTGCAAAACCATATCAGTCCAAACTGTCCTAAAGTTCACAAAACTGTGGGAAAAAGTAGTAAAAACCCATCCAGGAACCGTTTCCACTTTGAAAAATCTGAGTTTAGGGATTTAAGTTACAGGAGACAACAGAAATGAGAACATCTTTGTCGAGGTCGTAGTGTTGACCTTGTTCTTGTGTGATTTTCTTCTCTGGATGTTCTCCTGCTGGAATATTCCTCTTCTTCAGCTCCTTATCATCCAGTATTTTGGTTTATCATCAAACATTCATGGTACATTGAGAAATATCATCTTCCAACACCTTTTGCACTCAGCAGCTCCATATCATCATGTTAACATCTATGTTCTTCACTGTCAGGACAATGCATCCACTGTGGTAGTCCTGGTCTGGTTCTAACATGCTGGACTCCATCTGAACCCAACTAATTTATCTGACTAAAGAGTGTTCTCCAAATATTCATCAGGCTTCTTTTTATGATCTTTAACAAAGTTTCATCTGGGAGTTTAGTTCTGAAATGTTTTTTCTTTTCCTCCGTCCGTAAAGGTTGATGTTCTGAAGTGTCTGAGCTTCACACAAACTCTGATTGCCATTGATAACTCCTGTACCAAGTCTGAAGCAGCTGCCGTCTGTTTTAACAGCTAGATAATGAAAGTAGTTCACTGTCTGTGGAGTCATTTTAGCAGGACGACCACTGCAGCCATGATTAGTGGAACTACGACTCCTGTACTTCCTGATTCCTGCTGACACTGATTCACTGAGTTGTAGTTGATCTTCCTGGATTCTTTTCCATGTTTGTGAGGTCTAACAATCAGATTCTTTTCCATGTGGAGCCATGATGTAGACATGATAGATAGATAGATAGATAGATAGATAGATAGATAGATAGATAGATAGATAGATAGATAGATAGATAGATAGATAGATAGATAGATAGATAGATAGATAGATAGATAGATAGATAGATAGATAGATAGATAGATAGATAGATAGATAGATAGATAGATAGATAGATAGATAGATAGATGTTTTGTATTTGAATGTCCATAAGAAAGAATACTCTGCTGTTTAACTGAGGAATAATGGTTTTACTTATTGTAACAAAACGTTGTGTCTTTGTGACGAATCAAAGTTATCAAGACTGTTTGATTTGCTTCAGTTTTTCCTTTTACTGTAAACTGGATGCTGCTTGTTTGTCCCAGTTAGACGCAGCAGATCTTCCAGATAGTTATCATGATGGAGGCTCTGAGTATTACAGTATTACAGTACAGTAGATAGAGCAGTGGTAAACGGACACTGTGAAAGTGATGGAGTGCTGAGGAGGATCCAGCTGGCTTTGTTCCCACCCAGAGGAGCTGTTAATGTGAGCTGACCTGATTAGGACTTCAGAGGCCAAACTCATAATGCTCTGGTGTAACGCTAATCCCTGCCTGTATGGATGACGGACTGAAGCTCGTCACCGGATCCCTCTCAGACAAAAACACTCCATAGTGTCACTTTTATTAGAGCCATGTCCTGGGAATCAGGATGGGACGTCCATGTAGGTCAGCGGTGGAGGCTGCAGTCATGTAGGCCACTTGAGCAGGTGATACTCCCACATTCTGACGCTTCACTTTCAGGATCCCAAAAATCATGGAAACTTCCAGCTGCAAGTTGAAGTTTTACCCCCCAAAAAGATGAAACATCCGGAGTCACTACAGTCACAGTGGGGTTATCATGAATTTTCCACATATCTGAAGACGTTTGAGGATGTTGTTGAGACCTGAGATCTCAGAATGTTTCTTCTGAATTTTGTCAGTTGTAGACCAATAAGCCGTGTCTATCTATGTCTACATCATGGCTCCACATGGACAAGAGCTGACAGGAGACTGAAAATGTGATAGTTAGACCTCACGAAAATGGAAAAGAATCCAGGAAGATCAACTAAAACTCAGTGAATCACAGTGTCAGCAGTAATCAGGAGGTACAGAATTCCAAGGTTGTTTAAACCAATCCAACTGGACTTTAAGAAAGTTCCTTGAAGACGTTTCACCTCTCATCCAAGAGGCTTCTTCAGTTCTGGTGGTGGTTGATGTTGCCTCAGCTTATAACCTCTGTGAGGTGTGGTCAGTGTTATTCACATTCCGATGACCATTACCAAGGCCCACCTGGCTCCTCAACGATGGTCGTTGGGAGCCAGGGAGTGACAAAGGGGGTCGTTGAAATGCGAGTTTCACAGAGCCCTCGTATGCTAATGGTGGTCGTTAGCATGAGTCACCTCACCTGAGTCATTCTGCTGAGTAGTTCTTTTGGGGAGTTTTGAAAGGACCTGATTGTAAAATGGCGAAAGATGATGTCCTGCATGAATGAGAAACTACACAGACACGAGGTACAGAAGGAGTCGTAGTTCCACTAATCATGGCTGCGGTGGTCGTCCTGCTAAAACGACTCCACAGACAGTAAACTACTTTCAGCATGTAGATGTGGAAAGCAGCTGCTTCAGACTTGGTACAGGAGTTATCAATGGAAATCAGAGTTTCAGAGTTTATGAAAACATCTTCATAACATCAACCTTTATGCTCAGTGGACAAGAAAAAAACCTTGTTTGCTCTTTAATGCAAAATGTTTAGGTGAAATTTTGTAAAAGAACAAAAAAAAACCAACAATTCATGAATGTTGGAAGAACATTCTTTGGTCAGATGATCAATTTGTTTCAGATGGAGTCCTGAATGTTTGGTGTGAACCAGACCAGGACGACCAGTGGATGCACAGTCCTGACAGTGAAGAACATAGATGTTGGCGAGATGATATTAATCAATGAATGTCTGGATAAACCAAAATACTGGCTGATTAGAAGATTCCCAGCCTGCAGGAGGTTGAAGAAGAGGAATATTCCAGCAGGAGAACCGGTCAAAGAACAACATCACAGAAGAACAAAGACCTGGACAAAGATGTTCTCACTTCTGTTGTCTCCTGTAACTTGAATCCACAAACTGTCTGGACACGTTTTTACTACTTTTTCCTATGACTTGTTCATATGCGGCCTGATTTGAATCCGATAGAACAACTTTGGGGTATTTTCTAGAGAAAGGTCGAGCAACACAACCTCAACAGCAAAGAGCAGCTGAAAAGAATTCCAGAACCTCATAGAAACTGGTGGAATCTTCCATGAAAAGCCCCTCTGAGACTCGGTGGCCTGTTTCTTTCTTTCATTCTTTCAGGTAGAGATGTTGTGTGACTGTAAATGTTGTATAAATGTTGGTGGTCAGTCGGTGTTTTCTGGGTCACACGTTACATGTAACCCTTAAAAAATGACTGTAAAAGATTCATGATGTGGAAAATGTGTGCGTTCAGAGACGTGACACCTTCCTGTTGGAACGAGGACACAAAAACACAAAACACAGGCCTACTTCTTACTCAACACACACACTCTGACACACCTGATGGGGTGGGACCTCTGGTGGGCGGCGCCTCAGGTGGGCGGGGTCCAGGTGTTTTATTAGCCGCTGCATGACAGCTGAGCTCAGCTGTAGGAGAAACTGCAGAGACGTAACGAATTGGTGAGTTTGATTTAAAACCATCTTCAGATTAACGTAAACTGTGATAAAATATCAGATTAATGAATAAATTATTGTTATTAATGATAAAATACAGCAACGTACGAAGGCTGAATAACAAAAACACACAGCTGGAACATGCTTGGAAGATGTTAAACATCAAATTTTTTATTTATTTTATAGAAAATGTTAGATTCATGGTTTAGATTGTTTTTAAAAGCCACTGATGAATCACTTTCAAATGTTTTATTATTTTTCTGTTCTGTAAAGCACCTTCTAACACTTAGTTTAATATTATCATTATACAAACATAAAATATAATTAAGCTAATTAAGTTTTACACAATTTATAAATATATTACTATGTTGTTTGTACTACAGGTGTTAAACCACGGATCAAACTGTTTAAATAGTTTATTCATATTTTAAGACTTTAAATGAACATCTTTTGGCAAAAGTTTCTCTCTGAATTAGTAAATTATAAACACGTTGAAAACAACAAATGCTTTCCACGTATATTAAGAATCAGACTAAAAAGCAAATAAAAGCTTAAAATTAATTATTATTATTTTTCGAAGAAAAGTTTAAATATTAACCCTACAAAACTTAATAATAATAATAATAATAATAAGAACCCCTTACTTGATGATAAAACAAAATAAAGTGTACCACTGCAGTGTTATTAATTATGGGGCTTTATATGTATGTATGTATATATATATATATATATATATATATATATATATATATATAATATATATATATATATATATATAAAGCCCCATAATTATATCTATTTAAGTATATATAAAATACTACATTTATGTATGCATTAATATTATTAATTATTCATATTATTAATAATTAAATATTGTTAATATTTTTTCAACTGCTATTTTATTAATTCCTTGTGACAAAAGTATTAATTAAAAAAACAACACAAAATAAAAAACCCAGCTGGGAATAAATCTGACAGAAAGGATGATAGAAAAAATAAGTTTAAGAAATGAATAAATAAGAGATTTAGCAGATTTCTGTAAAAAAATAATTATGTTTTATTTCTGATTTAAATACAGTAAATGGTGTAATTTTATCATCACATTAAAACATATAAAGGAACAAATTACTTTTTAAAAACTACAGATATTTGATGTTATTTTTGGTTTCGGTCCATTTTTTCCTCCATCAATGTGCAGATTAATACTTTTTTAAAAATGATTTGTAACTTTGTAATTTGACAAAACAGGATAAATCTGTAAAATTACAGTTTAAAAAAATGACTTGTCAATTTTTAATCCTCATCCAAACCTGTTATTTTACAGATTTTCCTTATTTTGTTTAGTCACAGATTGTGTATAGTAAAATCACACAACAAAATGTATGTATACGCTGACTGTCAACAAAACAGGACAAAACTGTCAATAATGTGCAAATATCTGTCAAACAATATTTTGGGGGATTTAATTATGGTGAAAACTGTGTAATTTTCCGGTCAAATGGTGTAAATTACTATTTGGAAAAATATAATGTTGGTGTAATTTACATTTTTATGGTTAAATTAAAGCTTCTTTATTTGATTTTACTCAATTATTTGCAAAAATGTTTTATGTCTTTCTGCAGACCATGCCGACCTTTCTTCTTCACGTCCTCTTGGCGTTGGCATACCTCACCGTCGTCACGGCGATGGAACACATTATTTCTCCGACTACCTGGATGGAGCCGAACTCCACGCTTCCTCTCCCCGGACCCTACCCGCCCACCAACCTCCTTGACTGTGAGGGGCTGAAGGAGTCCGGCGTGCCCCCTGAAGAGATGCCCTGGTACTGCCTCTGCACACACTGCCAGAACAACAAGGGGCCCAAAGGGGACCGTGGGGACCGAGGCCTGCCAGGTGAGACCACGAGTCCAGCAACTGTAAACCCAGAACATCGTTAGATCGTCACAATAAACTGAAAATAAGTTTTTAATCTAATAATCAGCGTCCATAAGAGGGGCTCAGGGGTCCTTCATGCAGGTTGGATTTACCCCCCAAACCTCTTAGGATTTTACAGAACAGTTTTATATCTTCACATAGAAAGATTTAAAACCTGAACTAGCAAAAAACAGGATGGGAGATGTGTAGTGAGGAGGTGCTGGTCCAGGACCAGGACATGTAGTGAGATGATCCTTATCTAGGGCAAAGTCATAAAGTGAGGTAGTACTGATCAAAGACCACAATGTGCAGCGACACAGTCCTTATCTAGGACCAGGGTAGTGAGAAGGGTACTTCACCAAGGCAGAACTGTAGAGAGAAGGTCTTGATGCAGAACCAAGTTGGTGGTGATGAAGTCGGACATGGGCAGGTTCTTGATGATTTTACACTATGGTGCAAAGGAGCTTTCCTTCTGATCAATGTTTCTAAAACAAAGGAGGTCTGCATCGATTTTAGACGGTTCCCCCAGCTCCTCAGTGTAGTGTGGTCCATGGCGAGCCAGTGGAACCGTTACCTCATCATAAGTATCTGGGGGTACTGTAATTGACAGCAAACTCAAGTTTGATTTAAAGTGTGAAATGCTGGTTAAAAAAGGTCAGCAACGATTATTCTGTCTGAGAAAGCTCGCCAAGTTTCAGGTTGATACGACCCTGATTAAGCTCTTCTACTGTTCCTTCATCCAGTTGATCATCTCGTTTTCTACCATATGCTGGTATGGTAACCTTGGCAACAAGGACAAGAACTCCCTCAGGAGGATAGTAAAAGTAGCCTCTAAAGTAACTGGAGTGTGTTTTAACAGTCTGGATGACTTTTTTATACACAAGTTAAAAGAAAAGCAGTCTATTCTTATGGATGCTGCTCATCCTCTTAACCAGGAGTATAAGGTGTTCCTTGACCAGGACCAAGTAATGTAGGGAGGTGGTACAGACAGTATTTCTGTCACACTCCTTCCAGCAGCAGAGTCGCTCATACTTCTACATTCATCATATGTATTTAAAGGTAACCAGTCTCTGTCCCCCTGTCAGGTGCCCCTGGTAGTCCTGGAAGAAGAGGAATGACGGGGTTCCGAGGTCCTCCAGGTTTCATGGGAAGACCAGGACCTAAAGGTAACTGGCATCCTGTTGTATGTTCATGCGGTTCTGCTGTTTTTGTCACTGCTAACAGTTTCTTCTGTGTCGGGTTGGTTGGACTTCAGGACAGAAAGGAGACGAAGGGGAGAAGGGGGGCATTGGGATTCAGGGACCACCAGGAGTAAAAGGAGACCGAGGCTTCAAAGGTGAGGGATGTAGCAGTTACCAAGTACTTTGGCCCGTAAGGCTTCAAGACTAGCTCCTGACTGGGTTTCTGTTGATCTGCAGGTGAAAAAGGTATGCAGGGTTTTGAGGGTCGTCAGGGGGACCCAGGTCCTAAAGGAGATGATGGCGTCTGTCCAACTGACTGTAAAGGCATCATGGGTCCACCAGGAGAACCCGGTCTGCCTGGTCCTGTAGCAGGTAGAGGTCTCAAAGGTGCCAAAGGGATGGAGGGTGACAAAGGTATGAAGGGAGACATGGGTGATACGGGTCCGCCCGGTACACCTGGATCAATGGGTCTGAAAGGAGACTTGGGCCCCAAGGGTGACTGTAACTGTACAGATGGAGCAGATGGACAGAAAGGGGACAAAGGGGACAAAGGAACCAAGGGGGTCCAGGGAGGGATGGGCCCTGTAGGGCAAACAGGCCAAAAAGGTCAGAAGGGAAACATGGGGGATATGGGGATGATGGGTCCTCCTGGTCCCTGCATGCCCGGTATCCAGTCTGCGTTTTCTGTAGCGCTGACGTCCAACTTCCCCCCACCTGACACCCCCGTGATTTTCTCCCATGTTCACTACAACTACCAGCGGCATTATAACGAAATGACTGGTATCTACACCGCCCCCATCAACGGCACCTACGTCTTCAGCTACCACCTCACCATTTACGACCGAATCCTGAAAGTCGGCATCTTTCATAACTATTATCCGGTGGTGAAAACTACAGGGACATCCATGTTAGGGACTGTATCGCATACTGTCATCCTTCACCTGGCCAGGGGTGACATGGTGTGGCTCCAGGTGAAAGATTTGCTCACTAACGGCATGTACGCTGGCTACGAGGCCAGCAGCACCTTCTCTGGCTACTTGCTCCACCCTGATCAGTGTGATATGGCCTTACTCAGAGGGCCGATGCCCACAGTGCCCGACATGGGATACAACTGGCGTGACAAAGGGACCACAACTCCTTCACCTACCACCACATCATCCAATTAGATTCAGTGACGAATAAATTGGTTGCCTGTAGAAGGAGCCAGATAAGTTATTTTACACCAATATAACAAGATGATTTAAAAAAAAAACAAACAAAAAAAACAGTACAAACATTAGATAAAACCACCAAGCATCCTAAGCCCTTCATGAAAAAAAGACATAGCGAAGACTGTCAAGACTAAACAACAACATGAGAATTACATTTTTAAAAAATGTAATCAGTTTCAATTAACTTCTAATGAAACTATATTCAACCAACAGATTGAGTTAAGGGAATTAGCTTTTCCTCTAAATTTAAAAGTATCACCTAAGGAAGTTCAAATTCTTTTGCCTCTGATCTGAGCCGTGTCATTTATTGTTTAGTATCTGCTGAAAACATTTTCCTGGACAATTCACTCCTAAAGTATTATAGATTAGCTGCAGTACCACTAGGTGGAGCCACTTTCTATTTAATACTCCAGCAACCAGAGGAAGCATCACTCAGACTTCGCTGTTGATAAGCAGAAAGCATTGTGTGGGTTTAGCTACAAACCGGGCACCATGACAAAGTCTTCTGTGATGCTTAATGAGGTCCGGTCAACACTTCAGCTCAGGACAAACGTCCAGTGTGATTAATTTGTACTATAAATGAATCATTAATTGATTAAAATGCTTCTTGAAATAGGAAAACTGCTCAAATTTATGACACATGTATGATTGCCAACATAAATAAAAAATCGGGTTTATGCTTGGGCTGATAACGAACAGTTTCTTCAGCCCCTACTTTAGGCTTGGATGTGGGATCTTATGTGATGTGTTCACAGAAGTTTTTTTCAACATGAAGAGTTTTGCTACTTCCCAATTTTAGACGCTTAAAGGGTAAGCGAATTGGCCCCTCCTACAGCAAACATTGGACTGCACCTAATTGGACAAACGCTTCACTTGTGGGACCAACATGGCGGCTTTGAAACGCCAAAATGAATTCCTGCAAACATTTGAGGCGAAAAATAAGCTGTACAATTGTTGAATCCACCTCATTTCACATCAAAAACTGTTTAAAAGTTTTTGGGGAGTTTCCAGAGGTGCTGAGTGCCAACTGGATGTGCCAACTGTCAAAACACAACGCTGATAACATTCATTGCGTGGCTGCACTTTGACAATGAATGGGAAGTGTTGAAACAATGGACCATGTGGACATGTACCATGAGGTAGTTTTAACCGTCTGAAAATGTCCAAGCTCGCCCAGATAGTTGACAGGACCTGAAATCCTAAGGTCAAGGTGAAGAAAATTTTTACTTTAAAAGTTAGTTTCAAATCACAGAAGTTAAGTTTAAATGACGCACAATGTTAAGTCGATGCATTGTATGTTTTTTTTTTATCTTGCAGTCATGCAATGTAGGAATAGGTCCCCTTCAATTAGTTTTTAGAGAGTTCACAAAACCAAGAAAAGTTCCTTTTCCTAAAAGCATCAGAATGTTCTTTCACGTGGAACCACAGAACCCTGGTAACCCTAAAGTGGTGTTAGAGGGCGTTTTCAGATCTGTGTTTCGTCTGGTCTACAGTTCATTTAGAGCAGCTGGTCTCGGTCCAGCCACAAAGAAGGTGATCCAACCTCGACTCCATCGGACTACAAAGATGCTCCTAATGAGCTGTGGGCTTTGAATTGTGGGTTGTGGACGAGTACAATCAAAGAGCCAAACAAAGTATGAAGTCTTTTTCATATTTGGGTTGATAGCAGATTGTTCAGGACGTCTTTCCACTGCAGGAACTCAGACCGGGGTGATGTTTACGGTGTAGAATCCAACATCTTCAACTGTGATGTGAACTCTAAGAGCACAAAAAACAAATAGATAGACAAAACACACTAGACCAGAGGAAGGATCACTCAGACTTCACTGTTGGCAGCCAGAGGGCATTGTGGGGGTTTAGCTCCTAACCGGGCATTTTGACAAAGTCTTCTGTGATGCTTAATGAGCTCTGGTTGGTGGTAAACCATATAGCTCCAGTTCTAGAGATTTGTGAAGTTCACCTATAGGTGTGTTTTACATTGATGTTAGGAAAGACAAGTTGTATTTTACTGCATTTTCACAGTGTTAAAACTGTAATTTAGTCAATAAGTTAATTACATTTCTAATTTCCTAATTGGTCTTATGTAAAGGAGAAAAAAAGTTGGGAACATATTTTTAAAGGCAACAATATTTGACAAATTGTAGTCTATCAAAGTAAAAATATGTTTATCTCAAAAATGTTCCAAAAATGTCAAAATGGCCCATCTCAGGGCATCAGTATGAATTTAATATTATGACTCTAAATAGGGTTGCATGTTTAGTTAAGTTCACATTTTCAGTTTTTACAGTAAATATCTTGATTTGGCTCCAAGAAAATGGCATCAGACTTTAGAGTTTTCACAGTATTTTATCTGTTTGGTGATAAAAGTTTAACCAAAGTCAAGATATGCACAGCGGTTCATCAGGGCTGCTTTAGAACTACGAACACTGGAGTTGGTATGTTTTCCTCCCTGAATCAGTTTCTACAGGGACAGTTTTGGGGTCGGAACATCTAGAACAGTTCGGCTAAGTTCCTGCAGTAGAAAATGTCCTTTTGAGGGGACAGAACTCTGAGTAAAGATCCACCGATCCAGACCAGAGCAATGGATCTGCAGGTCTGAAGACGCCCTCGGCTGTTTGAGATTTGCTGTTTTGTGCGACAGGCTAAAGCTCAGACACACAAAGCTGCGTCATTTGACACCCTGTGAAGTCAAAGTGTTTGTACCTGAAGCTGGTTCTGTTTGGAGGCTTTGCTCTGCTCAACTGTAATCCCACTTTGATGATGTGAAACAGAAACCGTCACATCTGAGTGTCGCCGTTCAAACACGCCTCCATCCCTCTTTAACAGGTGAAACTGAAGAAACACGTTTAAAGACACACAAGTAAAACCCCTGAACCTTTCTGACTGGACAGTTAGACAACAAGCAGATACAAACAACTTGGACATAATTCAGACTGGCCACAAAGACTCATAAAATGACCACAAAGAAATGGCAAACAATCAGAAAGTGACCAAAAAAGATGCAAAATGACCACAAATAGACAAAGAACGACAACGTTTTTTCAAAATAACTGATAAAACACTGAAAGAACTCAATGGGACACAAACTGCCAATGAAAAGGCACAAAATGACCACAAAGAGACTAAAAACATTGACAAAGACATGCAAAATGACCACAAGGAGATGCCAAACGATCAGAAAGTGACCAAAAAGGATGCAAAATGACTCAAAAGACAATCAAAGAACTCAGTGGGACACAAAATGACCACAAAGAGATGCAAAATGATGCAAAGACACCAAAAATGACCACAAACAGACATAAAATGACTAGAAAAAGTCACGAAACAACCACAAAGAGACTAAAAACAATAACAAAGAGACATTAATTGACCATTGAGACACAAGATGACTCAAAGACAAACAAAAAACCAACCACAAAGAGACACAAAACAACCACAAAAACAACTGAATTAAGCACAAACTGACTACAAACAGACTAAAAACAACCACAAAGAGACACAAAACGACTCAAAAGACACTCAAAGAACTCAATGGGACACAAAATGACCACAAAGAGATGCAAAATGTCTCAAAGACACCAAAAATGACCACAAAGAGACATAAAATAACCATAAAAAGTCACAAAACGACCACAAAGAGATTAAAAAAAAAACCAAACAAAAAAAACAACCCAAAGACAAACAAATTGACCTCACAGATGCAAAATAACTCAAAGACAAAAAAAACCCAACCATAAAGAGACAATAAAAACAACCAAGTAAACACACAAAACAACTGAATTTGACACAAAATGAACCCAAAGAGACAGAAGTGACTAAAATGACCACTAATGGACAGATTGAAATGATGACGGAGTCCTTTAGTGTTGAACTCTGGAAGTTTGTGAGTCATGTTTTTAGTTGTTTTTCGTGTTGTGTAGCGACTCTCAGACGTGTTGGTTTCTGCTGTTGTCATGATGATTGTAAAGGTTGTGTGAAGTCACATTAAGCTGCTGAATGTCCCTCTAACGACGTCTGATCCTGTAGCTGCTCATTAAACTCTCTTCAACGGAATCTCTGGTGTTCCTCGTCTCATTTCACAGCCGAGTTATTTCCAGGACTCTACCAGGGAAGCTGTAATAACATCCTGAGGTGTCGCAGCGATTGTGTCCTCCTTGTTCTTGCTGATCATTTTCCTGTTTATCAGCAGCTCTGAATCTTTTATCTCCTCTCGCTCTTTCTCTGAGAGACGGTGTGAGATTTCCAAAGTCTTCCAGGCAGCGAGTCATCCGATGATCCCGCCGGTGTCCCAGCAGGGCGGGTTTCCCTCCACTCGGAGCTCAACAATGGAGCAAAAGCAACACGAGTCTCTGGGTGTTTTCAGAGCAAACGGCAGGGAGGATCCGACAGCGACAAAACATCCAGGTCTCTGGCATCCAGCTTCTAACTCGATACCTGAGTGGAAAAACTCTGAATATCTGCAGCTGAGTCATCCCAAATAAAACCTGACAAATCTGAAAAAGTTCAAAAAAGACCTTATCAGAATCAGCCTAGTTTTATCTACTAGAACATCAGTTTAATTAATGAAGCCATGCACAGTTTTACCTCCATACTATGAATACTTTCAGGGTTACAGACCGTTGAAGTACACAGAGGTGATCATTTCTAAACAGCATCAGTCAGCAGGAGGAGGTCGGGGTGGATGGACGGCACATGAAGGAAGCAAACCTTCATAACTTCATCAGTGCAGCAGATAGAATCATGAAATTTTCAACAATAAGATCTCATAGCATGGTTTTTCAAGTCATAGTTGTTACTAAGAAGATAAATGAATGTTTCTCGAGTTCCAGGTCCTTGAAGTACATAGAGGTGTGTCTAAATTTTGTGCTTTTTAATGGACTTTTGCCATAATTTCTGAGCCTCGTAACTTCATCTTTACAGCAGACAAACATAAAATCTTCAGGTTCTGTCAGCTCTGCCTCCCAGAAATTAACTACATGTATTATTAAATAAGATTCACAGCTATGTTTAGATGAAAACGCCACATTTCTAAACAGCATCAGTCAGCAGGAGGAGGTTTGGGGTGGATGGACGGCACATACAGGAAGTGAACCTTCATAACTTCATCAGTGCAGCAGATAGAAAGGTGAAATTTTCAGCAATAAGATCTTGTAGCTGCTTTCTAAGCTTTTTTGACTCATGGTTTTTCCAGTCAGATGTTACCAAGAAGATAAATTACTATTTTTAGAGCTTCAGACTCTCAAAGTACACACCAGTCAAAAGTTTGGACACACCTTCTCATTCAATGGTTTTTATTAATATTTTTTCTACATTGTAGATTAATACTGAAGATTAACTTTTTGTTTACAGCATAATTCCATATTTATTCTTTTATAGTTTTGATGTCTTCAGTATTAATCTACAACGTATAAGATAATTAAATAAAAACCATTGAATGAGAAGGTGCTTCCAAACTTTTGACTGGAAGCGTACCTTTACAAGCCTTCCAGATCCTGCTGCCGAGAAGCATCCCCACATCATGATGCTGCCACCACCATGATGCTGCCACCACCATGCTTCATGTCATGATGCTGCCACCACCATGATGCTGCCACCACCATGCTTCATGTCATGATGCTGCCACCACCATGCTTCACAGTGGGGATGGTGTATTTGTGATGATGTTCAGTGTTTGGTGTCAGAATAAGAAACACATCCAGGGTAGTAATGATTGTGACTCTACATCATAGACATTAAACTGTATATCTGATTGTATCAAAGATGGTTATAGAGAAAATGGAATAAAACAAACAGATTTAGTCTTGAGATTGTGACACCTGGATGGATGTAAAACTGACCTGGTCGGTTTTGTGTTTTTCACTTTTCAATTTCGTGTCTCTCTGCTGTACTGATGAAGTTATGAGGCTGAGAAATGATGGGAAAAGTAATGTGAATTACAAAGAGCAAAATCTGGACCCACTTCTATATACTTCAAGGGGCTGAAACTTGGAAAATGTTGAGATTATTCAATAAAAGAGTGACAGAAATCAAACTGTGTAGTTCTAAAGTCTGGTTACCTGATAGAAGCAGCGTCTGCAGTTCAGCTCCACCAGTTTCTCTAATGAAATAATAAACAGAAGATTAAAAATCACGTGACAACACTGTCAGCAACATGTTCCTTTAATTTGACAGCACAAGTTTTCATGAGAGAGGAAGCAGCACTGACTGGTTATTAACTAAAGAACACTATAATCAATAAATCTGTACAGCAGCGGCGCCCCCTGCTGTCCACAGTCAGTCTGTACGTACAAATGTAGCTCTCGCTGTTATTAGCAGCTTAAAAACTACAAATATGTGAAACTAAAGGTTAAAGCATTAAAATCGTCATGTCCACATTAAAACCTCAGTATTTTAAATATCAACCTTTAAATCTGAGTTTTATCATTTATATTTCAGCACAAATAACAACAACAACAACAAAATAAAAACAGGCAAATAAATGTCCTTCAAAGAAACCTGCCACTAATGTTGGAGTTTTTAACCATTAAATATGTTGCTGCTGATGAATTATAGAGAAAGTTAGACATTAATATTGACTCACACAGTAGGAACACAGTGTTTAATCACATAATAAGAAATGAAACCTGCAGATGTTAAGTAAAATCCTCAGAGAATCTTTTATTCGTTGTTGCTGAACTGTAAGAAAAACATTTCTGACTACATCATGTAAAGAGACAGAAACATAAAGAGGTTTCTACCAGTAATAAACTCAACTATCAGGTTTTAATTAACACATTTCAGCTATAAACAGTCTATTAGACAGATTAACAGTTGAAGCAGTTTTTACACTGTAATACAACTACAGACATCTACATAAGTCTCAATAACACAGACTGGCCTGCAAACGAACCGTTTTCTTCATCTAAAACCAAACTGTTCATTAAGGGATGATGATCAGAAGAACTGATGATAGAAAAACTGTTGAACTCTGCCTCCCAGAAACACCTTAAAGTTAATAATACACTCATGATAATGTCGTAAATGTCATTTCTCATTTGCCAAAAAAGAGACAAAACACACAATAAACGAGGTTACAGACAAATCTGAGGGATATCTTTATTACTGTGTTCAATTGTTTCTATATATGTGGCATTAAAAACCAATCAAAAACCTGCTATTTTGACAGCAGGAGATTGAAGTGAAACTCCACATTATTAAGCTGCAGGAGGAGCTCAGGGTGGATGGAGGGTGGAAACAGTCCAGACTCAACAGAAGCTGCTTGGTGTTGGTTGTTTTGGTCGATGGATATAAACAGGCTGCGTTCAAGTCAAGACGTTTTCTGAGTTTAAGGAGACGACAGTGTTTTCAGAACCAAGAACCATCTTTAGCTGATATTTATGTTCAGTCATCACACTCACTTAACAACTTCTCTTCAACAGAAACCATAAATATTAATCTCGTCTCACATAGTCAGACCATTCTACAGTACAGAATGATCTGACGCCCCTCACGTTATTCTTCTGCAGAGGAAAAACAACTGGGCTTGTTCGTATTTCTGTAAATCAACCGCAGTCGTCTCTAAAGCTGTCCCATCCATCAACCCCAACCTCCTCCCAACACAGACTCTGTGGCTCTATAAATAGACTTCCTGTTTTACTTCTACCACAAGACGGTGTCATCATAATAAAACCTAAATCTGGGTCACAAGTTGCTAGCTTCAAAGACATCGTTTTTCCACATGAGGGTTTGAATTCATGTTCACAACAAAAAGACGTACAGTATTTTATTTGTGGCACAGAGCGCTGAGCTTCACCACCTTCTGTCAGAATCACACCGAACTCTGAAAATTTTACGCAAATTGAAATTAAATTGAAATTGTTCTGTAACATGTTTGGGAATCTCCATGGCAGAATGGTTCAACTACTCACCACCTGAGTCAGCGGAGGAGGAACTACTCATCCTCTACTCACTAGTCTCACAGAGTCAGACCATTCGACAGTACAGAATGGTCTGACTGTTCTATACTGTAGATGATCTGACTATTCTATACTGTAGAATGGTCTGACTGTTCAATACTGTAGAATAGTCTGACTGTTCTATACTGTAGAATGGTCTGACTATTCTATACTGTAGAATGGTCTGACCGTTTTATATTGTAGAATGATCTGACCCTTCTATACTGTAGAATGGTCTGACTATTCTATACTGTAGAATGGTCTGACTGTTCTACACTGTAGAATGGTCTGCTACACCTTACTATCATTCTGCTGTGGGGGTAAAGCTGTATGAAATGTACTTCCAGTGGGAGTCTTGTACTTGAAGTCTACATCCAGTGAGTCAGACTACTTACGTACTTAATTTAAAATACCTCATTAACAGTAAAAGTACTACAATCAGTGAGGTACTTTCTTTCAGAGGGAGCCGTATATTTAAATTTGAAGGTCATTTCTAGGTGACAGAGTTGTTTTGTTACACCTGTTAATGATGTTGCTTCCTGCTAGCGCCCCCTCCAGGCTGCGGAGTCCTTTACAGCCACACTCATCCGGATGGTTTATTTTGTCCTGAGGGTGGAGCTACAGGAAACACTCACTAAAAATAACCATGGTGAGCAGGATGAAGAACCAAACTGGACGGTGACCGCCCTGTCGGCCATCTTTGTAGTTCAGGCCTCGGTGGGCGACTCGTCGTCATCTCCGTAGACAATTCCCTTCAGATAGGCCCGTTTAAAGTCCTCAAACACCATGTCTTCTGGTTCACTGCAGCAGACAGAACACAGTCAGAACCACATATTGTCCTGTTAGAGGAACTGGTTCCGTCTGCAGAACAAAAATATCAAGGTAGCAGGTTCCAAGGTAACATGATTTGTTCAAGACAAGTTTTGGATTTGTTTTTGAAATGTTCTGGATTTAGTTTAGGACTTCATTAAGACAATTTCTGGACTACTTTGAGAATGGTTTGTGGTTGAGTTTTGGACTGGTTTGGGACTCATTTTAGATTAGTTCCAGACTGGTTAGGAACATGTTTTAAGACTAACTTTGGACTGATGTTTGGACTTGTTTTGGTCTAGCTTGGGAAAGGTTTTTGGGCTGTTTTAACTTGGTTTTGGACCAGTTTTTGGACCCGTTTTTGGAATGGTGCTGGACTCGTTTTACACTGGTTGTAGACATGTTTTAGGCAGGTTCTAAAAATGGTTTTGTAATGGTTCTGGATTTAGTTTAGGACTTAATTAAGACAGGTTTTGGACTGGTTTGGGACTTGTTTTTGGAATGGTTCTGGACTGATTTTAGACTGGTTTGGAACATATTTTGAGAATAGTTTTAGACTGGTTTTTGGATTTGTTTAAACTTGGTTTTGGACTTAGCTTGGGACTGATTTTTGGACTTGTTTTGGTTTGGGACTCGTTTTGGACTTATTCAGCCTAGTTCTGAACTGATATTAGGCTGGTTCTAGACTTCATTAAGACAGATTTGGGACTTATTTTGAGATTACTTTTAGACTGGTTTTTGGACTTGTCTAGTTTGGGAAAGGTTTTTGGGCTGGGTTAAACTGGTTTTGGACAGGTTTTTGAACTTGTTTTTGGAATGGATCTAGATGTGTTTTAGACTGGTTTTGGGCATGTTTTAGACTGGTTTTGGGCATGTTTTAGACTGGTTTTGTGACTGGATTGGGACTGATTTTTGGACCTGTTGTGGATTGGTTTGGGACTAGTATTGGACTTATTTTAGACTAGTTCTGAACTGATACTAGTCTGGTTCTAGACCCTTTAAGACAGGTTTGGGATTTATTTCGAGAGTGGTTTTTGGACTTGTCTTAGGTTTGGACTTTTGGCTGATTGTTTTGGGCTAATATTTTATTTGTGGACCTTCTGGCTACAACACCAACTGACCCGCCAACAGCTCATTTTCATCTTTCTCTTCTATCTGTGGCATCGTGTCATTTGAATAAAGCTGAATTTTAAGGAGGCCTTTTATAAAACCTGGTTCAAGAAGTGTCCTGTCCTGGTCAAGATGTGATCATCGTTTAAAACTAAACCTGATCAGGCTAACTGGCTACATTAAACTCTTTTCTCTGAGTCAGAATAGACGGCTGTTTGCATGCTGCCTTTGTATTTTTGTTCTGGGTAAAACCAGTCAGGTTATTATGACTCAGCTCAAACTAAAGGTGTGTTTTCAGGAAGTGTTGACTCCCATTTCAGGCCAGTCGTCCTACATATGAAGGTCCTCAGATAACCCGTCTCAGGTATGTGGACAGAAAGGAGTGTTTTATAATCTGGATGCACACGTGTGATGGAGGCTGAACAATAAACTGAATAGACTGAAATAAAAACCAGATCAATCCTCTGATTACAGAAAACTGATCCGAGAGCTTGAAGCCAGAATATTTCCTGATATAACAGGTTTGCTATCATCAACTTTCTGCAGAAATTCAAAACCAGACAGAATGAGCTAAAGACGACCGATGAGCTGCGGATTCACCGACTGGATGTAAGAAAGCAGAAATCTTACCTCTCCTTGACTGGAGCTGCTGCAGTGAAGCAAAGAAAAGACAAAATATGAACTAAAATAAAATCAGGTTTGGTCCAAAAACACTAACATAAAGCTTCAGTCTGTTTCCGTGGGTCTAATTATCTCATAAATGATAAATATTAGCTTCTAACAGCATCACAAAGACTATAAAGTTCCGTAAAACCCAGAATTATATGAACACTTTTACTCTTTAAAAAAGTTTTGGTTCCATATCTTTCAAATACTTAAACTTATCAATGAATTTACAGAAACAAATTAATTTAGAAGAGATAAGTTTATATGTCTCATAGAAAATTACCATGAACCTGTAACATTTTTTTTTTTTAAGAAAATAGGTTTTTACATATAAAAAAACAACAACACTGTAATTAAATTAGTTTGGAATTATTTTTTTTTTACTAATATTTGATTTATATCTAATAGATGAATACCTAAAAGGGGTAATTACATTGTTTTTACATGTTTAAATGTCTTCAACTGTACATTAAAAAGACAGAAAGTAAGGCTAAAATTAAGGTTAAAAACTGATATTATTTTTTTTATAGTTTACTTTTCTAGAAAAACGAACTGGAAGAAAACCTGCTGAAAAGTGATGCCATGAAACATTTTTCCACTTCCTGTAAAATGGTATAAAATCAGTTCTGTCAGTTACAAACAGTCTGGGAAACTAAACAAATACTATCAGGAGAAAATAAAACCACATTTATCTGTGTTTCTTTCACAATAAACACAGTTAATGTACGTGAAGTGTTACAGAATAACCTGAAGAGTTTCACATTTAACAAGCTGCTGCTTAAAATATAATTAAACAAATGATAAAATATGAAAACTGCTGCTAATTATTACAAATAACTCATCTACAGTCCTACAGGTGTCTGTTGGTTTGTTAAGCAGCTTGTTGTTGTGTATCGCTGACATCAGTTTATCATGTAAACAAGGATCTGTGTCACGTCCGTTAGATTAACACACAGATTATTGCTGATCAATAGAGATTAAACACACACACATACATACACCGTACACACAACCATATACACACAGACAATTAACAATAGACTAACTGGGAATTATTAACACTCTCAGAGTTGATTCCAGCTTGTCTTAAACTCAATAATTCTGGTTGGAGGTCATTAAATGTCACATAAGTCGTCGTCATGGTGCCCCTTTACTAGTTAAATTCCAACAATGCTCTCTGCTTGCCAACATGAACTGTAGTCTGACTGAAGCCTCCTCTGGACTCTACAGTATTAAACAGTAAGAGGCCCCACCTGGTGGAACAACCAGGAAGTACAGCTGATCTATGATACATTTACTGACATAATGTAGAGAAAACAGGTTTTCTACATCTTTTGGAGTTTGTGGAGCCTCAGAACATCCTACCATCTAATACTACATTTACTCTCTAACACTACATTTACCCTATAACACTACATTTACCCTCTAATACCACATTTACCCTCTAAGACCACATTTACCCTCGAACACTACATTTACCCTCTAAGACCACATTTACCCTCTAACACTACATTTACCCTCTAATACTACATTTACCCTCTAATACCACATTTACACTCTAATACTACATTTATCATCTAACACTACATTTACCCTCTAATACTACATTTACCCTCTAATACTACATTTACCCTCTAATGCTACATTTACCCTCTAATACTACATTTACCCTCTAACACTACATTTACCATCTAACACTACATTTACCATCTAATACTACATTTACCACCTAACACTACATTTACCCTCTAATACCACATTTACCCTCTAACACTACATTTACCCTCTAAAACTACATTTAGCCTCTAACACTACATTTACCCTCCAAGACTACATTTACCCTCTAATACTACATTTACCCTCTAATACTACATTTACCCTCTAATGCTACATTTACCCTCTAATACCACATTTACACTCTAATACTACATTTATCATCTAACACTACATTTACCCTCTAATACTACATTTACCCTCTAATACTACATTTACCCTCTAATGCTACATTTACCCTCTAATACTACATTTACCCTCTAACACTACATTTACCCTATAACACTACATTTACCCTCTAATACCACATTTACCCTCTAAGACCACATTTACCCTCGAACACTACATTTACCCTCTAAGACCACATTTACCCTCTAACACTACATTTACCCTCTAATACTACATTTACCCTCTAATACTACATTTACCCTCTAATACTACATTTACCCTCTAATACTACATTTACCCTCTAATGCTACATTTACCCTCTAACACTACATTTACCCTCTAATACCACATTTACACTCTAATACTACATTTATCATCTAACACTACATTTACCCTCTAATACTACATTTACCCTCTAATACTACATTTACCCTCTAATGCTACATTTACCCTCTAATACTACATTTACCCTCTAACACTACATTTACCATCTAACACTACATTTACCATCTAATACTACATTTACCACCTAACACTACATTTACCCTCTAATACCACATTTACCCTCTAACACTACATTTACCCTCTAAAACTACATTTAGCCTCTAACACTACATTTACCCTCCAAGACTACATTTAGCCTCTAATACTACATTTACCCTCTAAGACATTCATGGAAAATCAGAATTTTTTCAGTTTTTTACAGGATCTTGTTGGAGCCACTGCTTTATTTTTTACAGGAGACTTGATCTTTTGTTGAGTTTAATGTCTGATTCTCGAGGAGATGTTACCTGGTTCAGGTTTGGGATTCATCAGCCTGAAGGGAACCTCCAGAGACACTTCACTGTGAGCAGAGAGACAGCTGTGAGTCCAGATGTTACCTCGGGTGGACAAAGTTTGACTATGAAAAGCGCTTTAAAGTCTGATTGATTAATTGATTGACTGATCGATCGATTGGACGTACCTTGATCCCACCATCCTGATGGAGTCCAGCAGCAGAGAGCAGAGACACGATGAGTTCACTGACACTCAGGAAGCTTCACTACTTCGACTCATTGCATTCATTTGGGGTTATGGGTAACATTAGTTTTTGAGTTGAAACTCTTATAGAAGGTGGAGTCATGTTGATTTTTGTTTCATTTTCATTGCACCAAACTCAAGAGCTCAGGAGTTATAACTTAAGGTCTAATCAAGCTGGAGTCCTGAAACCTTTTAGGTTCATGGATTCATTGATATCTAGATAAAACTCAACTCCTCAATGGACTCTGTTTAAACTTCAGTCATCTGTAATCATGGAGTCAGTTTGAATGTAAGAGTTCAGACTCACCCTGAGGCGATCATCCTCACCACCACCTTATAGGAGACCAACATCCCCTGAACCTCCTTCAGCACTTCCTGTTTCACACTGACAGAGACACAGATACCGTCAGAAACATCCACCTTCAGAGTCTGAACATCAAACTCTGAGCGACAAATATGAGACAGAACTGTTAAAAACTGTAACCAAATCACTTTTACATCCCCTTTAGGTGTCACAATCCAGAGACTAAATCTGTTTTGTTGTTTATTTTTTCTCTCTTTAACTCTGAGCATTAGAGTTCCTGGAGTGTTTGGACGGTTCACAGTGTTGTCTCGTACATGCTGGATGAAGCCAGGTTGGTATCTTCATGTTTGAGTCGTCCGTCCAGAGCGAGTCCCCTTCGGTCCTTATTATGAGCCAGCAGAGGATACAGGGTGTACTCCTTCTTCAGGCTGGTACCGGAGGGCACAGAGTCGCTGGAAACCAAATCACAAACACAGATCAACTCAAAAACAGCCCAAAATAACTGAATATTTCTCCAAGGCAATTCAAACCTTGTCAGAATTGATTTGAAAATTGTCTAAAGTGAATCAAAATATAACTTAAACCTTGTTCACATTCACTGAAAAATAGTCCAACAAGACAGAAATGGGCTAAAATGACTCAAATTGTTCAAAATAACTTGAAACTTGTCCAAGTTGACTCAAACTTTGTTAAAAAATTTAACCTGAAATTGGTCAGAAATGACTCAAAAAAAAAGTGTGAGATAACTCAAATATGGTCCAAAATAACTATAAACTTCTCTAAATTTACTCAAGCTTTGTCCCAAATGACAAAGTTTAAAACAATCTCAAAATGTAGCTAAAATGTCTAAAAAATGGTCCCTAATAAATTAAAACCTGTTCAAATTCACTCAGAAACTGTCTAAAATGACAGAAATGGCAAAAACGTCTAAAATGGTTCAAAACATGTCAAAATTTACTCAAAACCTGTCTAAAATATATATAAAATTATGCAACATTTTTCAAAAGTGACTCATAATGATTCAAAATAATGTCTATTCTATCATATTTCTGTCTAATCTATTGAAATTGACTTGAAATGTGTTTAAAATGACTCCAAAAAATCTGAAATACCCCAAGAATGGTTAAAAATGTCTTAAAACTGTTCAAAATTACTTACTAATATATATTATAAAAGCATATTGACTCAAAAAAATGGCAAAAACTACTCAAAATTTGGCAAAAATGACTCCAAAATAGTACAAAATGATTGAAGAATTGTCCAAAATAACTCCAAAATGATCCAGAATACTTTGAAACGTCTAAAAACCAAAGAATTTACTCAAAAATCGTCTAAAGTGACTAGTCCATGATGACTTGAAAACTGTCAATAATTGCTCCAAATTTGTACAAAATGTCTACAGATTTGTACAAAATGATCATCAAAATAATTTAAACCTCAACAAGTTTACTCAAAAACCGGCTAAAACAACAAAAAACAGTCTATCATGACTCGAAAACTGTCCAAAATGGTCCAAAATATCTTGAAACGTTGGCAAATCCACTCCAAAAGTTTCGAAAATGATTTCATTGAATGACTGAAGTGAGCAGTCAAACTGACCTGGTCTCTTCTTTGGCCACAGATTTGACGTATTTGTCGTTGGAGTACAGAACAACGTTGGTCACCTGCTCAACTGAAGAAGAAAAAACAAACGATGATAAAAACAATCGTAGTGTCTCATCTGCAGAATTAAACAGAGACATGACAGAAGTCTACCTGACACACTGATGTCTTTGATGTTCCTGCTGGATGAGTTGGTGATTTCAACGTTGGCTTTGAGTGGCTCACCGTGATAGAAGGTCTACAGACACAAGGACGGACTGTCAGACTGTCATATGTTTAACTGGTACATGAAGGGTCCGAAATGACAAAACATGTCTACAACAATTACGCAAGTGTCCAAAATAACTTCACATCTGTCCAAATACACTTAAGACACTCCAGTAAGACTTTACGTTCTTCCATATTGGCTCATAAATTGTCTAAAACAACAAAAATTTGTCAAAGTTGACTCAGAAATTGTCCCAAGTGACAAAAATGTGTTTAAGTGACCAATCAGTTATTCACAATGACTCAAAAGGGTTCAAAATCATGTGTAAGCCTGTCCACAATGACTCGATAATGGTTTAAATGGACAAAAAAAATGTTCAAACATCTAAATATTGAGCTAAATAGTGTGGAACCTGTCCAAAGTAACTCCAAAGTTGTCCAGAATATACAAAGAAATGTGTTAAAAATGGCTCAAAACAAGTTCAAAATGGCTCAAAATGGTCCAAAACAACAAATGAATGCAAAAATAGTCTAAAATGACTATAAATGGTCCAAAATGACAATAAATGGTCCAAAATGACAATAAATGGTCTAGAATGACAATAAATGGTCTAAAACGAGAATAAACTTCATTAGATTTGGTTCATGTTTCAGATGCATCCACATGACAAAGACGTCAGGAAGCAGAAAATCTCTTTTCAGTTTCTGACTGAAGGATGTTGGTGATATTGTAATCATTTCAGCTGGTTTTGGAATCAAAAGATTCATAAACCGTGTTGAAGATGAACAGTTAGAACATCTGCTGACATCATTCTCAGGTTCTGATCTGGTTCTGACCCACCTCTTTAGGGAGGCTCAGTTTAACATGCAGAGGTTTCTCAGACATCAGGAACTCGAAGGTGGTTTCTGCTGTTGGAACAACTTTACTGCTCTCCGGACTGAACTGGATCTTCCTGATGGTGAGACGAACAGAACTCCTGCAGAGAACACAAGAAGAACATGGAGAACGTTGAGGAACTGGCTGGTTCTGTTCACAGGTTCTGCTTCTTGAGGTTTCACTCACTGTTTATCGACCTTGTCGTCCTGGATCTCTCCACAGAACGCCTTCACCTCGAACTCCACGGCACATTTCTGTCCAGAAGATCAACAAGATTAAACAGAAAACACTCATAAAAAAAAAAACAAACACTCATTAAATAAAATAAACTAGAATATCTGAGGAAACAACAACTAGAGGTTGTAGGTAGATGGATGGATGACAGTGGATGGATGGATGGATGACAATGGATGGATGATAACCGATGGATGGATGGATGGATGGATGACAATGGATGGATGATAACTGATGGATGGATGGATGGATGACAATGATGGATGGATGGATGATAACAGATGGATATAACGGATGGATGGATGACAATGGATGGATGACAACCGATGGATGGATGGATGACAATGGATGGATGGATGGATGGATGATAACCGATGGATGGATGGATGGATGACAATGGATGGATGGATGGATAGATGATAATGGATGGATGGATCATGATGGATGGATGGATGGATGGATGATAACCGATGGATGGATGGATGGATGACAATGGATGGATGGATGGATAGATGATAATGGATGGATGGATGGATAGGTGATAATGGATGGATGGATGGATAGATGTTAATGGATGGATGGATCATGATGGATGGATGGATGGATGGATGGATGATAACCGATGGATGGATGGATGGATGACAATGGATGGATGGATAGATGATAATGGATGGATGGATGGATAGGTGATAATGGATGGATGGATGGATAGATGATAATGGATGGATGGATGGATGGATAGATGATAATGGATGGATGGATGGATAGATGTTAATGGATGGATGGATCATGATGGATGGATGGATGGATGGATGATAACCGATGGATGGATGGATGGATGGATGACAATGGATGGATGGATAGATGATAATGGATGGATGGATGGATGGATAGATGACAATGGATGGATGGATCATGATGGATGGATGGATGATCCTCTACCTTCCCTACGTCAGACGGTCCAGGCTGCAGAGCCACAGAACACGGCAGGTTGTCTGGAAACTAAAACACAAATTTGTTTTATTGATTTTACATTTGAGACAGTTTGATCATCTCTTCAACTGTTTTGTCATTTTATCTATTGTTTCATCTGTTTTATCCTGCAAACTGCTCAAGATACAGGTTTTAGAAACTTTGGTGCGTTACTATTGATGGTTTTGACACTTTAGTGTGGTAATATCCAGGTTTACTTACAAGTTGGTTATTAATATTGAGGTCATTTGAACTGGTGTGCATTAATATCCAGGTGTTGATATTTTGGTGTGTTAATGTCCAGATTATGACACTTTTGTGCCATCATTTTCAGGTTTTTGACCCTTGTCTTAAATATCTCGGGTTTTGACACCTTTGCACATTAATATCCAGGTTTTGTACATTTTTGTGTGCCAATATCCAGGTTTTCACAACTTTTGTGCATTAATATCAGGGGTTTTGGCACTTTTGTGTTATTATCCAGGTTATTTAAACTTTGATGCATTAACATTGAGGCTTTTTACATATTAGTTATTAATATTGAGAGTTTTGACACTTTAGTGTGTTTTTGTCCTGATTTTTTATACTTTGGTGCATTCATATTCAGGTTTTTGACATTTTTGCTTATTAACATCTCAGAGTTTGACACTTTGTGCATTACTATTTAGGTTTGTGACACTTTGGTGTATTATTATCCAGGTTTTTGACTATTTTATGCATTAATATCCATGTCTATGACACTTTTGTGTGTTAATATCCAGGTTTTCCCAACTTTTGTGCATTATTATCAGGGTTTTTGACACTTTCTGTGTTAATATCCAAGTTTTTGAAACTTTAGTGCATTAATATTCATTTTATTTATTTATTTTTAACATTCAGTAATAACACATTTTTTCCACACTTTGATATGCTTTTATCCAAATTAAATTTTTGACACTTCGGTGCATTAATATCCAGGTTTTATACATGTTTGTGTGTCACCATTCAGGTTTTCTCAACTTTTGTGCAATCATATCAAAGATTTTGACACTTTTAGTGTTAATATTCAGTTTTTTGAAACTCTGGTGCATTAATATCGAGGTTTTTGACATTTAGATACGATGATATTTACATTTTTCACAGTTTGACATGTTATTATCCAAGTTTTTAACACTTTGGTACAATGATATCCAGGGTTTTGGCACTTTGCATTGCTCTTGGGTGGAAACAAGTTGTCTGGATTAAACCTGGGTCTGTATTAGAACCTCAGTTTAGACGTAACATCTGGATTGCCGGGGGGTTCCTCACCTCAAAGAAGAAGGGAAAGGCGTTGTCTCCCAGCTTTCTCAGCAGCTTCTGCTGGATCTTGTTGTGGGTCAGCTTCTCTTTGTCCTGCAGCTCAGGATAAACCTGCCGGGTGACCACGAAGAGATCCCTCCTGAAGGCCACGCCCATCACATCCATGTCCTGGCGGCCGTAGCGGAAGGTACACGACAGCATCACGTAGACTGAAGACATGAACAGGAGTTATTAGACAGGAAGCACCAGGAGAACCCACAGGAAGGAGGTAGAACATCCAACAGACTGACCTTTCCTCCCCTTCAGCTGCACCGGATCGATCAGGATGACGCCGTCTGTAGGAAACAAAACATCTGAAGACCAACACCTTCACACCACGACTGCATCAAATATACTTTAATGAGTTTCAGTCTAATGTGGAGGAACATCTGGATGATATTTATCTTTTCCACTAATGTTGATACTTTTCTGTTTCGTCTATTATTTACATTTCTCTATTTTGAGCTTGTTTATTTCAGAAGCTGCTGTTGCTTATTCTTCAATCTTCAAACCATAAACTATGCTGCTGATGCCAACATCTGTTAACCAACAAGTTCTAATTGTGTTTTAATGTAACATTTAAAGAACATTTTTAAGGATATTTCTCATTTCCCATTATAGAAGATATAAAAATCAACATTCCCAGGTTTCTGGATGTTCAGGTTCTATGATGACAGAAGAAGAATTTTCAGAAGATGTTCTCTAGATGATGGTTTATAAAACATTCCAGTAATGTGACGATTAAAAAAGGACATTTTTACCTGAAATATTCTGAGAACGTTTCATAAAACATGTTCCACAGTGTTAGAGGACAACAGGGAACGTTCTAAAGGCAATATTTAGAAAACATTTTAAGGATGTTGTCGATGCCTCAGATAAAAACTTCAGTATTTCATGCTGATCCAATGGATTCATTGATACTTTTAGCAAAACAACTAAACAAACCTGAAGATGACAAACAGAAAACAACAGTTTGTTTGTTTGTTTGGTTCAAACTCACCGACTGGATCAACGAAGTCACAGTGATCCACAAAATCTCTCTTTGCCATGTAGACGGCCACCTGAAGTACACACAGTACTACTGTTAGTACTACTGTTAGTACTACTATTAATACCACTATAAATACTATGACTACCACCTGAAGTACACACAGTACTACTGTTGGTACAACTCGCATTGCTGTTACCACTGAGACAGAGCAAAAACAGTACTACTGCTAGAGTGTTAGAAGTATTACTCCTGCTGCTACTACTGGTTTTGCTACTGTTATTACTACTGTTATTACTATTGTTAGTACTAGCACTACTCTTTTTGCTACTTTAGCTACTTTTGTTAATGCTTATACTACTGTTGGGACTGTTAGTACTACTGTTAGTACAACTACTACTACCATCTGAGAAAGAGCAGAAAGAGTACTCCTCTTACTACAGTTACTATTGTTACTACATTTACTATCCTTACTACAGTTACTCCTGTTACTACAGTTCATACAGTTCCTAAAGTTACTACAGTCCCTACAGGTACTACAGCCTCTACAGGTACTACGGTTCCTACAGGTACTACAGTTCCTACAGCCCACACAGTTCCTACAGCCCCTACAGGTACTACAGCCTCTGCAGGTACTACAGTCCCTACAGGTACTACAGTTCATACAGTTCCTAAAGTTACTACAGTCCCTACAAGTACTACAGCCTCTACAGGTACTACGGTTCCTACAGCCCCCACAGTTCCTACAGGTACTACAGTTCCTACAGCCCACACTGTTCCTACAGCCCCTACAGGTACTACAGCCTCGACAGGTACTACAGCCTCTACAGGTACTACAGTCCCTACAGGTACTACAGTTCCTACAGCCCTCACAGTTCCTACAGGTACTACAGTCCGTACAGGTACTACAGCTACAACAGGTACTACAGTCCCTACAGGTACTACAGTTCCTACAGCCCCCACAGTTCCTACAGGTACTACAGTTCCTACAGCCCTCACAGTTCCTACAGGTACTACAGTCCGTACAGGTACTACAGCTACAACAGGTACTACAGTCCCTACAGGTACTACAGTTCCTACAGCCCCCACAGTTCCTACAGGTACTACAGTTCCTACAGCCCACACAGTTCCTACAGCCCCTACAGGTACTACAGCCTCTGCAGGTACTACAGTCCCTACAGGTACTACAGTTCATACAGTTCCTAAAGTTACTACAGCCTCTACAGGTACTACGGTTCCTACAGCCCCCACAGTTCCTACAGGTACTACAGTTCCTACAGCCCACACTGTTCCTACAGCCCCTACAGGTACTACAGCCTCTACAGGTACTACAGCCTCTACAGGTACTACAGTCCCTACAGGTACTACAGTTCCTACAGCCCTCACAGTTCCTACAGGTACTACAGTCCCTACAGGTACTACAGTTCCTACAGCCCACACAGTTCCTACAGCCCCTACAGGTACTACAGCCTCTGCAGGTACTACAGTCCCTACAGGTACTACAGTTCATACAGTTCCTAAAGTTACTACAGTCCCTACAAGTACTACAGCCTCTACAGGTACTACGGTTCCTACAGCCCCCACAGTTCCTACAGGTACTACAGTTCCTACAGCCCACACTGTTCCTACAGCCCCTACAGGTACTACAGCCTCTACAGGTACTACAGCCTCTACAGGTACTACAGTCCCTACAGGTACTACAGTTCCTACAGCCCTCACAGTTCCTACAGGTACTACAGTCCGTACAGGTACTACAGCTACAACAGGTACTACAGTTGCTGCTACTACACGATGAGCTGTGACTGACCGACTTGTCTCTGGAAACCTTCTTGTAGACGACATGTTTTGGACTCATGATGAAGAATCTTCACCTGCAGAACAAACAGAAAAACAGAAAAACTTTAAATCATCAGTTCAGAATCTGCAGCTTCTTTAACAAACATCTTCCTCAGTAGCTGAACATCAGTTTAACTTTTCATCCTGTTGAACCGCTAAATGAACCATGACACTGTTTCCATGGAAACCAGCGTCTCACAAACCCAAACCAACAAAGTTATCCGCAGTTTATCAGCTACTAATACTTGAAATCAGATGTTTATAAAAGCTGCTGTTGGTTTGTACTTAATAAAGTACTTGTTCATGTACCTGTTAATATTGACATCCTCATTCACTAATCAATAACTTAAAACACAAATCAATATTTTAATCAGTTCCAGTTTGTCTTGAATACATTAACTCTGGTTGGAGGTCATTAAGCATCACATAAGTCTTTGTCATGGTGCCCCTTTGCTAGCTAAACTCCCACAGTCCTCTCTGCTTTAACATGAACTCTTTAACATGGTCTCTACAGTATTAAACAGTAAGAGGCTCCACCTGGTGGAACAACCAGGAACTACAGCTGATCTACATTTACAAATCTACATCCAGTTTACAGCTTCACCAGCGGGTAAATATGAGTAATATATAAGTAACTGAACTAAACACATCCAGTTGATTTTATTAAACGATCCGAACAAACCTGAGGAAAGCGACTGACCTGAAGCAGCAGCAGTGGTGATGATGATGATGATGATGATGATGATGATGATGATGAAGAGGACCACAGCAGGTTGAATGAGCTGCTCACAACAATCAGCTGTATTTATAATCTACAGACGCTCTGGTCAGCAGACAGATCATTACAGAGACAGTAATCTGCTCCGACGCTGCTTCTAATCAGGACACTGAAGGAAAACACAAACTGAAAATGAAACTGAATGAAGACCCTAAAGTCGTGTTTTTGTTTAGTCGGTCTGAGTTACTGATGGACAGACTGAAGGACAAACATAGTTTTATTAATGTCAAAAATAAAAAGGAGAAGCAGAACGTCAAATCTGCGTAGCTGTTGTCGCTTTGTTGTTTTGTTTGTCATTTTGTGCCTCGATGTGAGAATTTTGCTTCCTTTTTGTCATTTTAATGATCTTTTGCGGTCATTTTGTGTCCCGTTGTGATAATTTTACATCCCTTTGTGCCATTTTGCATCCTTTTGTATTGTTTTGTGCCTCCTTATTGTCATTTTGCCTCCCCTTTGTTGTCAGTTTGCATCAAAGTGATAATTTTGCATCCCCTTTTGGTGATTTTGCAACTATTTTCTGATCATTTTGTGGTCATTTGGTGTAAATTTGAGACAATTTCACGTCAATTTTTGGTTATTTTGTGACCATTTTACATCACTTTGTGGTCATTTTGCTTCCCGTAGTTGTCATGTTATTTTTAACCCCTTAGTTGTTATTTTGCATGTCTTTATGCGTCACCATTGCTGTTTTGTTTGTCCTTGTGTGCCCCAGTGGGATAATTTTGCTTCCTTTTAGGCCATTTTCTGTCACTTTGCATTCTGTCTGCATCCCTGGATATTTTTTCATGCCTCTTTAGTGTCATTGTGAATCTTTTTGTGGTCATTTTGCATCACTTTCTTGTTATTTTAATGTCCTTTTTTTAGTTGTTTTGTGTCCCACTGTGAAAATTTTGCTTCCCTGTATGTCATTTTCCAGCCTTTAATATCCTTTTGTGCCTTCCTATTGTCATTTTGCCTCCCTTTTGTCATCATTTGTGTCACTGTGGTCTTTCTGCATCCTTTTCTTATTATTTTAATTTCCCTCTTGTTCTCATTTTGGTTACTGTTGCTTTACATTTTGCATCCTTTTCTTTGTGGTCATTTGCAATAATTTTCTGGTCGTTTTGTGTTTTCTGTGGTCATCTGGAGTCAATTTGAGATAATTTTACATCCATTTTTGGCTATTTTGCATCAATGTGCTTCTTTTTTTGCATCTTTTGGTTGCTATTTTGTGTCCCAAAGTGATCATTTTGCATCCCTGTTTGATGATTTTACTAACATTTTGTGTCACTTTGTTTCAGAGGAGCTTCAGTTTCCATCATCAGTATTGATAATAATATTGATCATCATCTATCTGACAGGTAGTTCGTTATGTCACATGTGATCAGCAGGACGAGTCTCTGCTGAGCCGATAATCTGCCCTGAGGACGACTCAGCAGTCTGAGTGCTGACAGCAGCAGCTTAACACCTGAAGATACAATACACACCTGAACACAAAACACACACCTGAACACACACATCAATACAAAACACACACCTGAATACAAAACACACACCTGTAGCTGTACACTGGGGGGTAAACAGGTAAACTGGCCTCTGGTTTAGTTCTGATCAGAAACAGACTCACCTACATCACCTGTCTTCAGTTCGTCCAGGTGAGTCAGCTACAGCTTCAGGTGTCACTCTGAGGATCTTTGTCACATTAAAACACATTATTCTAAAACTAAACTATATCTTATTGGTTTCAAAACATTCTCAGACTGTGTGAATTAATAAAAACTGGAACTGACCATCGGCCAATCAGTGCAGAGCTTCATTCATGAATCATCAGCAGCAGCTTGGCTCCGCCCCCTCTGGTCTCGGACTCTTGCTGTGAAAACCTCTGCAGAAAACCGAGGAACTAATTTATCAGTTTACAGCCTCCTTCCTTCCTTCATTCTCTACATCTTTGCAAAAATAAGGCACAAATTAACCTTTTTAAATCAAATTTTTTTGAACAACTTACCGTTGACAAGGGACCAGATGGCTGACGAGGTCTGACCTTACAACAACCGACTGGCAGATGTTTGAGGAAGCAGCTGAAGGTGAAATCAATGAGTAAACAGCCTCAGTCATTGGTTATATCAGTAACAGTAAGACCTCCATCTGTACTGACCCCAATCAAAAACCAAAAACTAGACCAGAGTGAACCTCTGCCTTCAACTCATTGGACGTTTAGGTTTACAAAGCAACCAAGTATGACTCTGAAAACCCATCAGCGGTACCAAGAGAGACTACAGGGAAAAGGTGGAGTCCACATCCCACAGTCACAGATTACACTGGGGAAGTGAAGCTGTGCACTTCATCACTTCCAGACGACTTTAACACTTTCTACGCCCAGTTTGATGCCAACAACAACAAACCGGCCACCAGACTATATGTGGACAAAGATGAACTCATACTCACCCTAGAGTGAGTCGTAGTCAGATAGACCTTCAAGAAAGTAAACTCCGAAAAAGTACCAGGTCCTGATGGCGAATGCTGACCAACTACTCACCCTAGGGTGAGTATCCCACCTAGTAGTCAGACGGACCTTCAAGTAAACACCGACAAAGCACCAGGTCCTGAAGACATGTCTTAACAAACTTCCTGGAGTGTTTACCAACATCTTCAACATCTCTCTGAGCGGATCCACAGTCCATCTTTGAATTCTCCATCAGTGTTCCAGTCCCAAAGACAGCAGCAGTCTCCAGCCTTAATGACCTTCACCCTGTAGCACCGTTATCAGTCATCATGAAGTCAGAACCGACATTTGTGCCTCCTTCCCCGATATTGAAGCTCAATAATCTGGGTCTGGAGAATTCAATCTGCTGCTGGATTTAAGGCTTCCTGACCAACCACTGCTCCTCTACCTTGTTCCTCGACACAAAGACGCCTCAAAGTTTATGTCCACAGGATCCGTCAATATCTAACATCCCATTCAATGTCTATGTGAAATGCACCACGTTGCATTCTGGTTGCATTGCGGTGCAATGTAGACTTGACCTGGTATATTTGGTGCGGGGAACAGAGGTCTGACGCATCGTGAAACTTTCAGAAGACGTCTAAATTAGCCGTCATTGAAGTAAAACGAAAACAGATTCAGCAGTTTATTTCTCACCTCGAATGTTTTCAGAAATATTTTTTGTTGAACAGTGTTTGCAATAAAAGAGAAAGTTTGCGACTGAGGCGCCATGTCGGTCCGACTCCTCTACCAGACTTGAGGTCTGAAGGTCAGTCATTTGACCTCCTAGTGGCCGATTGGGGGCGATTTTCAGATGTGGTGGGTTTCCAGGCGAGCAAAAACACCCCGGTAGATACGTGTCTACCATGATGGTAAACACCATCATGGTAGACACGCCTACCATCATGATATGTATCGACCAGGGTGTTTTTTCTCGTAGACCTTCAGTCCGTTCGCAAACTTTCTCTTTAATTACGAAAACAGTTCAGCAAAAAGTATTTCTGAAAGCATTCGAGGTGAGAAATAAGCTGCTGAATCTGTCCTCGTTTTAGTTCGACAGCTACTTTAGACGTTTTCCGAAAGTTTCACGATGTGTCGGACTGACACTCCCCGCACCAAATTTAGTCAAGTCTACTTCATGCAAATGAGTTGCGGGGCGACGCAACCAGCATGCAAGACAGAGTGTAGACCTGAATGAGAGAGTTCAGGTAGTTAGGAGCTGTTTTCATTCTGTTTTGAAGGGAAGTGTCACTTTACCTCAATAAAACTTCCAATACAGCACAGTAAAACAACCCCATTATAAGCAAAAGTACTGCTTAAGTACAGAGCAGTAAAATGTAGCTCTACATGGTAATGTCAAGTAAAAGTACAACATAACTGTACCTGATCCTCTTCAGTCGTTCATCCATGGTCCACTGCAACATTAAAGACTTTTATTTTGGAAATATGATGTTCCTTGTGTCTTCCAGAAGGCTCTTATTGTGAAAATTATTATTATTTCAGTGGATCTTGTGCTGAAATAAAAGCTGCAGATTTTAGGTATTATTTTCAGTTCATGTTTACAGCAGCAGCACAAATACGCCATCTGCTGGAGGAAGTGTGGTACTACCCAACAGACACACAACAGATACACAACTCGCCATCAGTCACAAACACAATCAGCTCATATCCTCAACATGAACACACAGTGAGAATAAATGGTGTTTGTTTCATTTTTGAGTAATTTTGTGTCAACTTGTGATCAATTTATATCGATTTTTGGTCATTTTGCGTTTTTTTTGTAGTTATTTTTGTCTCACTGCTGTCATTTTGCATCAATTTTCTGGTTATTTTGTGGTCATTTTGCATCACTGTCACTTTGTATTTGTTTTTTGTAATTTTGCACCTTTTTGGGATCATTTTGTGATAACTGTACATCCAGTTTGGGTTGTTTTCTGTTTCTATGTGGTCATTGTGTGAATTGTCATTTTGCGTCACTTTGCGTACCTTTTTGGTAATTTTGTGGGTGTTTTGATCATTTTGCACTAATTTTCTGGTCATTTGGTGTCAACTTGAGATCATTTTGCATCCAGTTGTGGTCATTTTGCGTTTTTTGTGGTCCTTTTGCATCACTGTTGTCACTTTGTGTTTTGCAATTCTATGTACCTTTGTGATAATTTTGTCTGTCATTGTGCGTTTTTGTGGTCATTTTGTGTCAACTTATGATCAATTTACATCTGTTTGTTGTCATACTGTATCACTGTTGCCACTGTACAGTTCTTTGTGGTCACTTTGTGGATTTTAATTTTGCGTCACTCTTGACAGTTTGTGTTTCTTTGTGATCATTCTGTGGGTCTTTGTGGTCATTTTGTGTCTATTTTGTGGTCATTTGTTGTAAATTTTAGATAATTTTACATCCATTTGTGGCCATTTTGTGTTTCTTTTTGGTGATTTTATTTTTTTTAAAATTTTGTGTACCTTTATGGTCTTTTTGTGTCTCTATGTGGTCACTGTGTGAATTGTAATTTTGCATCTCTTTGTAGTCACTTTGTGTTTGTTTTTGGTCATTTTGTTTTTTGTCGTCATTTTGCATACTGTTGTCAATTTGTGTTTCTTTTTTAAAATTCTGTGTACCTTTGTGATAATTTTGTGTCACTGCATTTTTTGCGGTCATTTTGTGTCAACTTGTGATCAATTTACATCCATTTGTCGTCATACTGCATCACTGTTGTCACTTTACATTTCTTTGTGGTCATGTTGTGTATTTTAATTTTGCATTGTGTCATTATTGACATCTGTGTATCTGTGTGATCATTCTGCGGGTCTTTGTGGTTACTTTGCAGCATTTTTTGGATCATTTTGTGTTTTTTGTGGTCGATTGCCATCAACTTCAGATCATTTTACATCCATTTTTGGTTATCTTGTTTCTTTTTTGTACTTTGGTGTACCTTTGTGGTCTTTTTGGTCATGGTGTGTCAACTTGTGAAAATTTTACATCCAGTTTTGATTGTTTTGTGTCTCTGGGTGGTCATTATGCGAATCGTAATTTTGCATTTTGAGTCACTGATGTCTTTCTTTTTGGTCATTTTGCATCATTTTGTCATCATTGTGTGTGTCTGTTCATTTGGTGTCATTTTTTGCTGTTTCGTGTCTCTGTATTGTCATATTAGGTCGTCATTTGTGTTGTTTTGCATCTTTTTGTCGTCTCTTTGTGGACGTTTATCTCTCCAACAGCCATATCAACAATTTTTTTCAGCAGAGGTTTCTGTTCCCAGTCTTTCCCTCCAATAATCCAAACTATTAAGTCAAACTTCGTCCACATTCAGCCTCTAGTTTCACAGACGGACTCAGAATTAGTTTGTTTTTTGGTTATTTTTGGGTAACAGTCCATCTTTAATATTCACCGACAAAGTTACACAACAAACTGTCCACATTCAGTCCTCGTCCTGCTGTAAGGCGTCCACATGTCCATCTGGAAACACCACTGACGTCTGAGCTAATGTTAGCATGTTAGCATCCAGCAGGTCTGCTCAGATCACCGGTGGATGCTAACGATGCTAACGAGGCGCTCGGCAATGTCGACAGATTCATTTAATGTTTAAAAAAAAAAAAAAAAAAATTAAATTATGTTCCCGCCACCATCAGCTGCGTCTCCGTGACGACAGCCGCTCACTTCACACCTGTGTGACCTTTCAGGTGGCACCGCCCAACCCGCGACACGTCGCACTGCGATTGGTGAAGTCTGAAACTCTAATGTCTCCTGAATGTTAGCGAGTTTTTCTACCAATTAGACAGCGAAGGCGTCAGTTTTTAGATAAGACAATCGTTTTTAAAAACTTGAAATGTTGCTTTGACCTGCAGGGAAAATGAGACGACGTGTGAATCCGCTCACTTAGCGCTTGTTAACCGTTTAAAATGATCCAGTGAGCTGCTGGACCGTCCCTCGAGTTCGCATTTTTCACTGTAAGTATAAAATGGTTACCAAATATACAAACTTGCTGTAGGAATGAGGAAAGCCTGGAGGGCAGAAGATGATTCTGACTGAGCCAAGAGAAAACATTGATAAGAACAGATAAATGGATGTTGTTACTTCTAAATTCTGCTTATTTTCCTGGTATTATGGAGTTTTGAAACGGTTTCTAACCTGCTGTAAAACTACGACGGACTTCCTTCCTTTCAGGCGGTTCACTGGTTTCAGTTTGTCTCTTATTTATTTAAGAGGAGAGTCAGATAATTCAAAGTTTTCTTCACCGCAGAGAATTCAGTCAACTTTTGTGTCCCAATGATTAACCATCAACAGCCGTTAATAATTCAACCGAGAAGAAGGCTGTGCATGTTGGTAAATGTAGATCAGCTGTAGCACCTGGTTGTTCCACCAGGCGGAACCTCTAACTGTTTAACAGGAAGTTCATGTTGCTGAGCAGAGAGTGTTGTGGGAGTCTATCTGGTAAAGGGGTACCACAACAAAGACTTCTGGGGTCGTTAATGGACACTAGACAAGGCAGAAGATGGCAAAAAATGAGACTAAACTACACAAACAAAACAAAAACAACACAAGATAAAAACAAGACAACAAAAAAGAGACACAAAACATCGGAAAGGAGACGCAAATAAGACTTAAAATGAGACAAAAAAACCCAAAACGGACACAAAATCGAAAAATGTAAGGAAAAAGAAGGTCATGCATGTCAGTAAATTTAGATCAGCTGTTGTTTCTGGTTGTTCCACCAGGTGGAGCCTCTCACTGTCTAATATTGTAGAGACCAGAGGAGGCATCACTGAGACTGCAGTTCATGTTAAAGCAGAGATCATTGTGGGAGCTTAGCTAATAAAGGGGCACCATGACAAAGACTCGTGATGATTTCTGACCTCCAACTGGAAATAATGTATTTAAGACAAACTGGAACTGATTAAAACTTTGCTTTCTGTTATCAGTCATGGATTATTTAGCCAACATTTAGTTTAGCTGTTAAAGGGGCACCATGACAAAGACTTCTGTGGTGTTTAATGAATTCAAGAAGGTTTGAAGTCTGCGATTGAAAACCGGCTGTGTCCGCCTCTGACGTGACTTAAATCCTGTCATTAGTTAATCTGTTCTTGACAATGCTGCCGAGAAAGTTACTTAAAATTTGCCATGATTCTGATCTCACTTCCTGCTCCGACCTGAAAAAAAAAAAGCAAACAAAAGGTTGTTTCTGACTGCAGGAATTTGCAGGCTTAACTTTTATTCATGTTCCCACTGCAAGAACCGTCCCAGCAGAAACTCAAAGAAAGTTCCTAGTCCAGAGTAGGAACTTCTGTGATTGGTTAAACTTTTCTCTTTGACGTCACCAACAACGTAAAATCCATCGCATGATCCAACATAACAAACCTCCACTGTTGTACTGTTAGATCCTGGAAAGTCCTGAACCTGCAGTGGAAAAAACGCCTAATAAGGATTAAAAAAAAAAAAAAAAAAAAAAAAAAAAAAAGCTAAAACTCAAGACTTAAAGCTTTAGATCTGTCGGAAGCTGGAGGTCTTTAAAATATCAAAATGCTGAGAAAAAAACGATTAAGTGGTGACTTTGCTGGGAAAAGTTCCTGCAGTGGAAACAACTAAAACGACCAACAACCTTTTTCTAACTGACCGTTTAAGGATCGAACTGAAACCAACGAACCGAGTGAAACTATGAAGCCCTCCAGTATCTGAACCAAACCGAGATGTTGTTGTGTGTCCAGAGAGTTATTTGGTTTTCTTGTCTGCTGCCAGAGTGTCGTGCAGTTTGGAAACCGACTTCTCAAACTGGTCCATGGACAGCGTCCCGTTCTCGTCGAAGAACGCCGACACTGACTTGGTGAACTCGGCCTCCCTCGAGTTCCTCGACTTCCCGTCGGTGAAAGACACTCTGAGAGTGTACTGGTCGTCAAACCTGGAGATAGGAAGAGTCATTGTTAGCACAACTATCATTATCCTCATTAGCATAAGCATTATCAAAACAACCAACAGGCTACTGTTCTGTACAACGACTATCCCTTAATATGCATTGAGATTATTTTTAAAATACTTTAGAACATACAAGAAGTCCTCCGTTTACGACGTCCTCGACCTACAGCGTTTCGTCGTTACATGGAACTAGTTGGAGAATGGATAAATACGTCGTCACGCAGCGCTATAAGACAGCTTTGCTTCCATTCTCCGGTTGTACGCCACCTTGGACTGTGCTACATTCGCTAACTTTCTGCCCTTCATTATGGCTCCCAAGTGTGATCAAGTTGTAAAAACAGTGCAACAAATTCTGCTATCTTCTTGTAAGATGACTCACACATGCATGAAAGTTGTTGGTATTCATGACTTTTATGAAGAACTGATCGATATAGTTATGCACGTAACGGCTTTGTTTACATGTTCATTGGAGTTCCGACGTGGCAAAAATCAACTTAGGTCTGGTCGTAGAAACGAAACTCTGATGTTAGTCGAGGACCCCTTGTACTTTATAATATACAGGAGGTCCTCAGTTTACGACGTCCTCGACCTACGGTGTTTCATCGTTTTGTCAGAACTGGTTACATGGAACTAGTTAACGAGCGAAGCGGATGAACACGTCGTCATGCAGCGCTATAAGACGGCTTTGTTTCCATTCTCCTGTTGTACGCCACCTTGGATTGTGCTACATTCACTAACTTTTAACTTGTAAAATGACTCAAACATGCAGGAAAGTCGTTGGTTTTCATGACTTTTATGAAGAACTGATCAATATCGTGATGCACGTAACGGCTTTGTTGATGTCGAACTTCCGACTTACGGAAAAAAGCGACTAATGTCGATCCGTAGAAACGGAATTCCGACTTAAGTTTAGGACCAGCTGTATTTTTAAGATTTTATTATTAATTTTTCAATGATTTTGAATAGTTGGATAACATATTTTCTTTTTGATTTAAAAACATATATATATTTTTGGGGGGTTAATTTACTTTTTTATTTGGTAATTTACTTATTTTAAATATTTCCACAAACAAATATTTAATGAATATTTTTTTATAGATTTTATTGACATATTTTTTGTTATTTTATTATTTTAAGTTTAATTTTTGTCTCATATTTAGATTTTATTTTTGCAAGAGCTTAAAGATTTTTGGAGTTCGTTTACTATTTCTTGTTAAGTATTTTTTAAATAATATGTACAAATATTCTGCACATTAATTCACAAGCATTTAGTCCGATATTTATTATGTTTTAGAGATTTTGCAATTAGGATTTTAGAAACATCCCCTTTTAGGTACATTAAATATATTTTCTTACATGTAAATATTTGTTAGGAATTAAAAAGCTACATTTCTGTTAATTTTAGGCATTTTGTTGGTACTATTTAATTTTTTCTTTTATATTTAGGCAGATAATTTACAATTCCTTGGTCATAAAATCTCTAAAATATATCAGTAAAATGGCAAATATTTTGACAAGCTTCATAAATATTTGGTAAATTTTACTAAGATTATATTTTAGACATTTTATTTGATCATTTTTCCATTAGTACAACTTTTGTTGGACATCTTGTATTTCTTGCGGGATTTTTTATTTTTTTTTGCCAAATTATGAAAAAGTCAAAGATGAAGATATTTTCTATTTGCAGTCCTGATGTTTTGTTTTGTAAAATGTCAGAAATTCATAAAAACGAGTCTCTTCAATCATCTCAAAACTCTGAAACCATCAAAATACAGATTTTTTTTAATAACTAATCAGTAATGTGTCTGTGACCGACCGTTTGAGGGAGGAGGACAGCTGCCAGATGTGGTCCGGATCCATCCCAGCTGGATCTTTCTGCAGCGCCACCAGGAAAATGTTCTTCTCCTTGTAGGACGTGTAGAGAGTCAGGATGCCCATCATGATGAAGTACGTGAGGAGGACGAGTCAAGGAGCACAAACAGACTCTAGGAAACTTTTACTGTCTTCAGGCTTCATATCTAGTTTAGGAACATTATTTATACTTTATTAGATTATTTATTTACATTTATTTGTTCAGGAAAACTGGTGAAGGAATGTAGAAGCTAAAGAAATGACGCTAAAACTGATTTTTCATATTTTTATCAGTAAACATTTAACATCAACTGGAGAAATTTATAATATAAATGAAATTTTATTGATGTTTTTCTTTTATTTCCTGTAAACTTGGATTGTACGAGAATTTATTTTAGAAATTTGAAATATCTTTCAGATTCCTGTCTGACTATTATTATTATTATTATTATTATTATTATTATTATACAAATATTTTAGCTTTTTTTGTTGGACATTTTAATACTACTTTACACGTTGTTCAGGAGGCAACTTACTATTTTTGTTGCACATTTGAGTTATATTTGTAGCAGAAAATAAAAATAGTAGGGCTGAAACGATTCCTCGAGCTATTGGAGTAATTCGATTACTAAAATTCCTCGAGGCAAATTTCTCTGAATCGAGGCTTCGTTGAATCAACTACATGCTCGACCTCAGGTCACGTAATGGCAGACCCACTGAGGTCAGACCCAGACTTCATACGATACAAACCGGGTCCTTAAATGTGACGAGACGCTTCTATTTTAACCAGCGCAGCTTTTCTATTGTTTACGGCAGGAGTGTCCAACCAGTCCGCGGTCTAAATGTCGTCTAAACTCGCCGTCAGTGAACTAAAACCAGAATAGATTCAGCTGCTGCACAGACTATTTCTGGCCTCAAATGCTTTCAGAAATACTTTTCCCTGAAGTGTTTTTGAAATAAAAAGAAAGTTTGCAGCAAAGCTGCTGTGTTTGTCAACCTGACAGCTCGGTCACGTGACCACATAGTGGTCCGCTGAAGCTCCAGCGCTGTCATGTGACAATGTTGTGGTCCACTAGTGACCGCCCACCATGCGTGTGATTTTCGGATGCGGCGCGTTTACATGCGGGAAAAACACATCTAGTGACACGTACATTCACTCTATGTTTTCTGTAAGTATTCAGGCACCGTGCCGGGATTCCAGCACGCAGCGCTGGTGTTTGGCTTGGAAAAAAAAAAATATAGGACTACATTGCCAATCGAGTTCATCTACCAGTGGAATGAGGGGAAAGCAGCATTTGCTCTCAACCAAACTAATATCACGAGCCAATGAGAAGTAGAGTGGGGGCGGGGCTTAGAAAGACGTTTGAGTTCATACCAGCAGCAGAGAGAGCAGTATTCTGCTCCTCAGTCATTGTATAATTTCCAACTATATATGTACAATACACCTGTACTATACTATATATGTAAAATACACCTGTACTATACTATATATGTAAAATACACCTGTACTATACTATATATGTAAAATACACCTGTACTATACTATATATGTAAAATACACCTGTACTATACTATATATGTAAAATACACCTGTACTATACTATATATGTAAAATACACCTGTACTATACTATATATGTAAAATACTCCTGTACTATACTATATATGTAAAATACTCCTGTACTATACTATATATGTAAAATACACCTGTACTATACTATATATGTAAAATACACCTGTACTATACTATATATGTACAATACTCCTGTACTATACTATATATGTAAAATACACCTGTACTATACTATATATGTAAAATACACCTGTACTATACTATATATGTAAAATACACCTGTACTATACTATATATGTACAATACTCCTGTACTATACTATATATGTAAAATACACCTGTACTATACTATATATGTAAAATACACCTGTACTATACTATATATGTAAAATACTCCTGTACTATACTATATATGTAAAATACACCTGTACTATACTATATATGTACAATACACCTGTACTATACTATATATGTAAAATACACCTGTACTATACTATATATGTAAAATACACCTGTACTATACTATATATGTAAAATACACCTGTACTATACTATATATGTAAAATACACCTGTACTATACTATATATGTAAAATACTCCTGTACTATACTATATATGTAAAATACACCTGTACTATACTATATATGTACAATACCCCTGTACTATACTATATATGTAAAATACACCTGTACTATACTATATATGTAAAATACACCTGTACTATACTATATATGTAAAATACACCTGTACTATACTATATATGTAAAATACACCTGTACTATACTATATATGTAAAATATACCTGTACTATACTATATATGTACAATACTCCTGTACTATACTATATATGTAAAATACACCTGTACTATACTATATATGTAAAATACTCCTGTACTATACTATATATGTAAAATACACCTGTACTATACTATATATGTAAAATACACCTGTACTATACTATATATGTAAAATACACCTGTACTATACTATATATGTACAATACTCCTGTACTATACTATATATGTAAAATACACCTGTACTATACTATATATGTACAATACTCCTGTACTATACTATATGTGTGTCCAGGACGGTTATTTCTGTTGCACAGCGCACTCACTTCCGCTTTTGATGCTGTAATGTGCGTGCCTAGTGCAGAATCCGATTACTGGATTAATCGCTAGAATACTCGATTACTAAATTAATCGATAGCTGCAGCCCTGCAGATTTGCTTTCAGAATTTATTCTGTTTGTTTTAGATTCATGAGAATTTACTGTAGTCATTTTAAACATTTTCAGAGATTTAAATATCTTTCTTACTCTCATTATTATATAAATATTTATTAGATTTAACTCTTTTGTTGGAAACAATATTTTACACATTGTTCAGCAGGTAACTCACATTTTAATTATACTTTTAGGAGATGATAATATTTTAAATGCAAGTTATTTTAAAAACATCTTTCAGAGATTTTATAGTTTTTTTTAAATAAAATATTCTAACAATTTCTAGATTTTATTTATCTATTTTCTGTACTGATATTGTTAGGATTTGAAAACATCCCTCAGATATTTTTCAGTTTTTTTTACAATGTATTTTTTAATATTTAAATTTTTATTTTCATAATAATAAAATTATATAAATGTAAATTTTTTTTAAAGAAAGGTAAATTTTTTTGGAGATTATAATAATATTTTTTTGTTAATTTATCATGCATAACCGTGTATTTTAGGAAAATTTTACAGGTATTTTCACTAATTGTTTTATATAATTTTTTAAAGCTCCTTTAAATATTTCCAGAAGTGTAAATATTTTAAATACTTCGAGAGATTTTACATTTTTCTTTAATATTTTGATATTTTTTAGATTTTATTTATCTATTTTTTGTACTTATATCGTTAGGGTTTGAAAAAATATCTTTCAGATAGTTTTCAAATTTTTAATTTAAAAAAAAAATTTACATTTTTATTTTTATAATAAAAATCTCAAATTGAGACTGACTTTTTTCTTTTTTTAACAAATGTTTTATTTTTTTTTTGTAATATTTGCAGAAGTGTAAACATTTTAAATACTTTCAGAGATTTATTCTTCATATTAAACTGTTTTTGTTAGATATTATAATCCAGTAAAACATGAGTTGTGCTATTCTAAACAGGTGAGATCAGACCAGGTGAGTCGTGCAGGTGGGAGGATATGAGATGACGCAGCAGGCCAGGACCGGTCTGGACTCGGGGAACGGATGCAGATAATCCCAGACCAGAGCCAACATGGCGAACAGACAGGAGACGGTGCAGATCAGCAGACGGCCGTCGACCAGCTGGAAGTTCTCCAGGTAGCCGTACTTCTCCAGCAGCACCTGCAGGGGGCAGAATGAGACAACAACACACCTGGAGGCTTCACCTGGGATTCAAGTCGAGATTATACTGAAGAAAAAGGAGTTCGGGGTGATTTTTAAAATAATTTCTTCACATTTTATCGATGAAATGATTCACTGATTAAGTAAAAAACATCTTATATGTTGACTCAACAATTAAATAATTTCTGTTCTGTACAATGAAACTGTCAATACCGAGATTAGAGATAATCAAAGAGAACAATTTAACTATTAAACTGATTATTTAGCTTCAGATATAAATAAAAATGTGAAAATATCTAAAAGAAAAACAGCTGCTTTCATTATAAATAAATCTCATTTACAGAATAGTTTTTTTCCTGATGATTTTAATCAATACAGAGAATTAAAATACACACAATCAATCAAACATTTTTTAAATACATTTTATTAACAACATTAACAGTTTATTATTTTTCTCAGACGTTTTACAGATTTTTTTGAGAATTGAAAGACTTTTGGGGTTATTTTAGAATTTTTTGTTGAATATTTAAACAACACTTAGTAATATTTTACACATTAATTGGTGAATATTTGGAGATTCTGCTATTACTGTTGTCTTTTTAGGAGCTTTAAATATTTGTAAAAATGGAAATATTTTTGCTTTAATTATATTTCAGTTAATTTTAAAAGGATTGAATTGTCAATATTTTACTTATACACATTTTATATTAATAATATTTATTATTATTTACAGTGTTTTTTTAGATAATTTATTGATATTTTATATTTATTATATTGATTATTTTTCATGAATGTACAATATGACAATATTTTACTAATATATTTGTAAGATTTCTTAAATTCCAAATTAGAATTTTTTTATTGGACAATAATAATATAAAATGGAAAATAATTATTTTCTAAATATATTTTGAACATTTTTTTATTGATTTTTCTGGTAAATTTTACAGATTTGTTGGGGGGGATAATTTACAGACTTTTGGGCTTATTTTAGAATTTATTATTGAATAATTTAACAATATTTATAATTATTTTACACATTAATTGGTGGATATTTGGAGATTCTGCTGTAATTCTACTGTTACACCTCTTTTTAGGAGTTTTAAATATTTATAAAAATGGAAATATTTTTGTTTTATTCATTTTTCTGTTAATTTTTTAAGGATTTAATTAATGTTTTACTGATACACATTTACATTTTTTTGTAAAGACATTTGAGATTTTATTGATATTCTTGACAAGCATTAAAAAAAACCATGTAAGTAAAAATAAACAGGATAAACATTAAACCGACCTTCTTTGCGGCGTCATCCAGAGAATTCTTCACGGCGGCTCCGTCCCATTTATCGATCTTCACCGGTTTCTCATCGATCCTCCACTGAAATACAAACAAACCGATCAGGATCATTTAATCAATCAATCAATCAATCACCAATTGGCTCATGATGAAGACGAAATTGATTCATGGTGCGTTCAAAGACAGCAGCTCACGGTGGGAATCTGAAGCTTCTTAACGTCTAAATTAACTAAAGCTGGACTAGTGACAGAGCTGCGATTATTGAATATTTCCTTTGCTAATTGATCTATTTATTGTTTTCTGGATGAAACGATCAGTTGATCGGAAAATAAAATCTCAGAAAATAGTTTTTAAAAAATGTAGTTTTGTCCACAAACCAAAAATATTCAATTTACTGATACAGAGGAGCAAAGAAAGCAGGAATATTCACATTTAAGAAGCTGCAGAAAACTGATTAATCGATAAAATAATGACTAAAATTTAAGTTAATTTAATCAAATGAAAAGAAAAGCAATAAAAGCTTTGCAGAATTGAAGTTAAAACATCAACTGACATCCATTTTGATAATAAATTTCCAAATATTCTTTACATTTCAGCATTTCAGAGGACAATATTTGCTGCTTTTCCTTTTAAAAACTAATTAAACTGAATATTTGTGAAGTTCAAAGATTATTTATTTGAATATTTAAAGATGTTAAAGACATTTGTAAGAATTTTTTCATGTTTCATGCTCAAAATGCAACACTGGAGATTAATTTAATTTACATTCATAACAATCACTACCTGTATCACTGATATAAATAGACGGACGACACATGAATTAAAAATAAAGTGATTAAAAAACATATCAAAATACAAAATATAAAACACAGAATGAATTTTAAAAAACTCTATTATAGTAATTATAGAAATTATGAAAACAAAGTACCAAAATATAATGGATTAAAAAAAGATTAAAAATAAAGAACAGAAATATAAAATTATAATATCAAGAAACAAATACAAAGAAAATTATAAAAAAAATTTTCAAAAAATACAATTAAAAGCCAGTATCAAGATAACTAAAGTTATAATCAAGAAAATATTTTAAAAATTCATTATAAATTAATGTGGATTTAAAATATAAACTTTTAATACCAAGAAATATAGATATACAAAAAAATCTAAAAACTCTACATTAAAAAAATCCATAAAATACACGACAAAAAGATAATATCAAGAAAACTAAAATTATAGTTAAGAAACTATTTTAAAAATTAATTAAAATATAAATCAGCTCCATAAACAGCTCAAAGCACATGCCACTAATGTTGCTTTAGAAGCTGAATCAGTGTAAAAGTCTTTTCAACATTTATTAAAATCAGTATTTAAAGAAATTTAAATATGTTGAATCAATAATATTTAAAATCTTAAACTGAACCAGAGTTCTGACTGCCACGTTTCAGTAAAAAAACGAAACAAACTTCCTGCACTGACACGTCTGTAGGTTACCTCAGAGTCTGTAAATATAAAAATCATCGGATCCTCTGCATCAACTCTCATTTAACTCTAATATTAGAATAAAACTGAGCAGCTTTAAAACGTAAATAGATTAAATTAGCTGCTTTTTTATTGCAGATGTTTGAGTTTTAACAGCTGGAAGCAGAGAAACAAACAAACCGCTGCAGTTCAAGCTAAAACTGACTGATTCTCTCTGCAGGAAACAAAGTCTCAGCTCCACTGATCATTAATTGTTTTTATTTCCATTTTATTTCTAAATAATCTAAACTAGCCGTTAGCACTAGCTTAGCTTAGCCGCTAACTCCGGATGCGCGTTTTAAATCTCCGTCCACGCAGAGAACTAAAGCCTGTGAAGCTTCGGTCTGAGTTCAAAGACAAATTAAAACCTCACAGTTTGGTTTGAAGTCACCAGAAGATGTTTAAAAACGGATTCTTACTTTCTCCAGCAGTCCGCTCTTCCCGTTCCGAGAAGCGGCCATCTTCGCTACAAAATACGGCACCCTGACCTGGAGGCAGCTGATTGGCTCGCTGCGAAAATTTAAACGGGCGACGTCACGGCGCCGGAGTGCCCGAAACGGCGGCGTGCGCGTTCGCGTGTAAAGTAAAAATAAAGCCAGACAGGAAATAATATTAATAAAAAAAATATATATGTAGAAGCGCAGATATAAAATTTTAAAATATAAAGAAATAATTTTAAAAAATAAAGTCAAGAATTACGGAAATTAACATACAAAATAGTAACAAAATCAAAATAACAAAATAAGAAAGACTAATTACAATGTAAATAAAATATTAAATATAGAAATATATTAGCAAAAATAAAGACCAAAATATATTTTTTGAAATAACTGATGCCATTAAAGCACAAAATAAAATTTAAGACATAAATTAAAAATAAGACACCTATAAATGTTTCAATCAAGTTAACAAGTTTAAAAAAAAAATATTGTATATATATATATATATATATATATACAAATCTAAAAAAAATTAAAAAATATGATACAAATGTCATCACACACAAAAAGCATGAAATAAAATTTTAAACAAAAATTAAAAATAAGATACATAAAAATGTTTCAATCAAGCATTGAAAAGAATATTTATACACAAATAAAAAAAACAGAATAAAAATATAATACAAATGTCATACACACAAAAAAAACATGAATAAAATAAAAAGACAAAATAATTAAGTCTAAAATCATGAAATATTGAAAGTATAAATAAAATATAAAATTAATATATAAAGATCTAAAATTCAGTGAAGAAATAAAATCTGCAAATAAAATACATGTTTAAAAAAATCTAAATTACAAAAAAAGGCTTAAAAAACACAAAAACAAACAATATACACAGAATAAAAACACTAATACATCAATATGGTAAAATAAATAAATTAAAACAAAATGCAAAATATAGATAAAATAATTAAAATAGGTTTGAAAAATATTATGCTATCAATATAGAATATGAAAAAAAAACTAAATACAAAGAGAAATGTAGCATGAAATTAAAAATTAGGTTTAAAATATAACATAGGTATTTAACATGTTAAACCGTTTGGTTGTTTTTTGCCCAGAGTCATGTCTCTCAGGATTGTCTGCAGTCTGTCAGGTGACACTCAGGGATTAGTTCACCTGGTTCTGCTTCGTCCAGGTGAGTCTCTTCGCTTCCTGCTGATGAATAAGAACAGAGAAGAGACGACAGAGAAGAGACGACAGAGAAGAGACGACAGGACACCGACTGTTTGAACTCCTTTAGTTTCTCTTCCAGCAGCCTCACATACAAAACTACAGAATTATAAACTACGAACAACCGTCCGTCATTTTGGCACTCGGAGAACAACTCAGCTGTCGGACCGGAGGACGAAAAGCTTTAGTTCAGAGAAAATGTGCATATCAGTGTCGGAGAGTAAAGCTCTGATAAAAAGGAAGCAGCCCGAGATTCACAAACACACAAACGATAAAAAAACAAAACAAAGGAATCATTCAGGAAGCAGGAATGTAAAGGACAGGAGCCGTATTCACACCAGAGATTCATTTATAATCTGCAAAATAAAATGTTAATTAAACTGAGTGTCTTTGGGGTTTAATTTAAACATCTAAGGAACTTTATTCTGTTTTATTTTGCTGTTGAACCAAAAGAGAAACAGAAACTGGATCATTGTTTGATGATATAACATGAAAAGTTAGTTGTTATTTTATAAAGTTTTCAGGATAAAACAACGAACTCTTCTTAGAAAATATAATTATCTTGTGATAACGTGAAATCTTACAGGCTTTAACTTGATCATTTATGATGTGAAACTGATGTTTGAGTGAAGAAATAAGATTACAGCTCATTTTTTCATTTCCCAGAAGGATTTTAACCCTCTGAACCCCTAAATGTGCCAGAAATTTTTAAAAAATGACAGAAATGACACCATTTATGAGCCACAGAGAGAAGTCAGATTTTTAACTTTCCTACGGTCCTTGAACGCATCATGTGTGACCTGCAGGAATATTAATCAAATCTCAGCTCCAAATTGTGATATTCCATCAAAATGAATCTTTTCTACATGTCTCATTTTAAAAAATACCTGAAAATAAACACTTCATACTGAAAAGAAAATGGAAAAATTAAAAATTTGTCGCATTCAGCAGAACTGCAGGCAGTGTTTCCACAGAGCAGACGAGGATGGAGAAAAACTAAAAATGCGAATCTATGTAGTGTGTAGTCAGTGGGACCATTTTTTTCAACGATTCTTTGTTTGGGATTTCTGTCAGTCTAACTGTGTCAATGCTCAAAATTTGTCCAAAATGATTCAGAACTGACTCAGAATAACTTTAAGTCGGTACAGATTTACTCAATAATCATCCAAAACAACAACATAATCCAAAAGGATTCGAAAACTGTCAAAAATGACTCAGATTTTGGCAAAAATTGTTCAAAAATAACTCAGAAATGGTCCAAAATGACTTTAAACCTGTCTAGATTTACGAAAAACTGTCCAAAATGACAAAAAAGTCTAACAGAACTCAAAAAATGCTATAATAACTTGAAACAGTCTGAAGCAACTAAAAATAAATCAGAAATGGTTCAGAACAACTTCAAACCTCCAGATCTACTCAATAATTCTCCAAAATAACAAAAAGTCTAAGAAATAACCCAGATTTTGGCCAAAATGACTCAAAACTGGTTCATAACGACTTGAAACTAGTCCAGATTTAAAGAAATGGTCCAAAAATAAATTGAAATCTGTGCAAATTTATTCAAAAATGACTGAATTTGGCCAGCATTATTCAAAACTGGTTCAAAAAATGACAAACTTACAAAAAAAATGATCCAAAAAGCCATTTATTAATGACTTGTAGTTTCCACAGAGGTTCAGGACTTTATACTGCAGTGAAAAATGAACCACAGTGAAGAAAAATGAGTGAAAAACGCCCAGAAGCTCAGAGTTCAGAGGTTTAAACAGTAAAAATCTGAGCTGCGTTCAACGACCAGCGGTGAAATGATGTGAATACGGCTCTGAAATTAAAACTTTAACGCCGAACGACTCGTCCTCCTTCGACTTTTACTAAAAAACTGCATTATTTTGTCACCAGTGAATCTCGTCCAATCATACGAGGCGAACCACAGCTGGTAGAAAACATCCCACCAATCAGCTTCAGTTCATCGGTCTGCGGAAGGACTCTAAAGACTGCATTACCCAGGATCCTCGGTTCCACAGCAGACTGGAAGACCATCAGCCACAGGAAAATGTGACGATCCGGCTGGTTATGGTTCAGGTTTGGTGACGTTTAGATTCATTAAACTGATTTTAAATTTCAATCTTAAATAAAAACAGCAGATTGGGTCGAACGCTGCAGCCGGATGAACCTCCAGATGGGTGAAGAGCTGTCATTTCTGACGGCAAATCATCAATCGATTAATTGTTTAAGTCAAAAACTCCTTAAGATGCTTCGGTTCCAGCTCCTCACGTGTTGTTTTTCCAGTTTTATTTCTTTTTTTAACCCTCTGAACCCTAAAACCTGCCGGCAGGTTTCTATTGCAGAGAACACTGTTGGATTCTCAACTTTCCGACAGTTGTGAATGCATCGTGAGGTTTTATTGTGAAAATCAACCAAACCTAAACCTAAAATTATGATATTTCTAAGTGTCTCGTTTAACAATTTGATCCGATTCCGTAAGAAACTAAAAATTATCCACTTTTGGGTGTAACTGTGACGATATTATCGACTCAAAACTTCAGAAATGTTTGGGTTGAACTGCAGGCAGTGTTTTCACAGAGCAGAGAGGAGACATAATAAAAGTGTCAACATTTAAACACAGGGGGTCCTCGGTTTACGTCGGAGTTACGTCTGATATAACTCGATTTTTGCCCTTTGCCGGAACTCCGGCAAAAATATAAATAAAGTCGTTACGTGCATCACGGTATCAATCAGTTCTTCGGAAAAGTCATGAATACCAACGACTTTGGTGACGTACAACCGGCGAATGTAAATATAGCGCCACGTGACGACTTATTTTTCTGCTCTGTATGCCAACAAGTTTCATCAGTTCCAACGTAACGACGAAAAGCCGTACATCGTAAACCAAGGACTCGCCCATAAACATAATGACGAAACGCCGTAGGACTTCCTGTATCTATAATATGTCGTGTCAAGAGTGTTTCCCCCTGATGTTGTCATCTTGTTGGACTTGTTGGTTGTTTTTATTTCAATTTTTGAAAAATTAATCATCAAAAATTTTTGACTTTTTATGTCTTTTCTACTCTGTGCGTCTTCATGGTTGTTTTGTTTCCACAGAGGTTCAGGTTTTATAATGCGGTGAAAACTGACCCACAGTGAGTTTAATGTGTCAGGAGTTCAGAGGGTTAAACTGATTCGTCTTCTCTGGTTCAAACTGATCAAACATCTCGTCTGTCTGGAAGCTGATGGATGTTTGGGTTTAGTTTGCTGCGACTCTGTCAGAGTTTAGTTTAAATCTGTTCGGATCAGCTGATGAGCGTTTCGATGTTCTGTGAGCGAGTTTTTGGTGATTTGCTGGTGTTTGGAACAAACGTCGTCTCCAGGAAGTCCTCAGCAGCGGCTGAACAACATTCATACGTTCGTTAAACCTTTCGGCACTTTGCATATTTAAACTCCCTACTGTCGTTGTGCTGAGCCGGCGCCGGCTCCTCTCTAGTGCTTCTTGTTGATTCGCCGGGACCTCCTCAGGCCCCGCCTCCTGCGGTTCTGTGTGGACATCCAGGACCGCAGGAAGTACTTGTCAGGGCTCCGGCGCCGGCCGACGCTCTGGTTCTCCAGGTCAAACTGTCTCTGCAGCTTCAGGGCGAGTGCTCGGTCCTGCCGCTCCTGCTGCAGCTGCCGGATGTAGCGCTCATCGAAAGCCTCCTGACTGACGGGTCGGCTCCTCTTCAGGTCCGAGTCGCGGCCCGAGTCCAGGTGTTTGGTCTTCTGCTTCCTCTTCTGGCCCCTCCATGAGGTAGACTGGTTGTGGATGCTACTGTCGGACTCCTTCCTCGGACTCGGCGGGTCCTTTGGCACTAATTTACACGACTGGAAACCAGAGTTCTTGGTGTATGGCGAGAACGACTGCTTGCGTCCGAACAGTGCCCCCCCGCTGCCGGACTCAGGAGTGCAGGACTCAGAGCTTCCTCTGAAAGTCGACTCGCTGTTGTAGCGGATCGCAGGAACTCGGATCTTCACCGACTGTTTCTGGAAGTCTGCATCCGGCGGGTCGAACAGCAGCCTCCTCCGGTTCCCGGCCGGTGACGGTTGCGTCTTGGTGGTGTCGTCCCCGTTGGTCTTACTGTGCAGCTCGGAGATGGGACTCGTCAGCGTGGCCTTGGAGTTGACTTTGAGGCTCTGACGGTCGAGTTCGATCTGCCTCCACTTCTGCAGCACGGCCGGACTCGCCTCGTAGCTGGTGGCCTTCTGCAGGCCGCGGGTCAGGTTCCTGGGCGTGGACTTGACAATGGTGGGCTCCATGAGGCGTCCGTCCGGCAAGCGTTTGGGTGGCGTGCACGGCGAGCACACGATGGGCTTGAAATGGTTGAGCTCCTCGGAGATGCTGTCGTTGCTCTCGGGGCTGATGGAGCGTTCGGGTCGAGGTGGAGGGAGGCCCAGCGGGGTCGATGATGTCAGCACAGCTCGCCAGGTGAGGCGGCGGTCGGGGGCGGTGATGGGAGCCGAGAGCGAGCGGCTGTTCTCCGAGGAAAGAAGGATTCCTGCCGCGAAGCTGTGACTGATACCGACCTGCAAGACAAGACAAGAACCAGGTTAAAACAAGAGTCACATCTGGTTTTAAATACTCCAGATATTTGAGGCTGATCTTGTCAACATGAACTGTAGTCTGAGCGACGCCTCCTCTGGTCTCTACAGTATTAGACAGGAAGAGGCGCCACCTGGTGGAACAACCAGGTACTACAGCTGATCTATAATAAATTTACAGACATCATGTACAGAAAACAAGCTTTCTACATTTTTGGAGCTTTTTGAGCCACAGGAAACTCTACCCTCTAACACTTCATTTACCCTCTAAAACTACATTTACCCTACAACACTACATCTGGTGATTTGACTGACTAACGTACCCGGTCCAACATGGCTGCCGGCTGAGCGACGACCTTCAGCTTCCCTCCTCGGTCCTCCACTGGGTCGGTGCAGCTGCGACTCCTCTGACAACCACTGAAGAAGAAACAGGGAGGTCAGAGGTCACGGTAGTGTCTGTGGTTAGTTCACTGTCTGAATCAACGGTGGGACGGTCCAGCGCCGATCACTCACCTGGTGAAGGCTGAAGAGTTTTTGGTTTTCCTGATGAAGGCCGAGATGTTTCTGATCCTCCGGCTGATCGGTTCTTCGTTCTCAGAGTCGGACAGAACTCCCTGAAAATAAAAACAGAAAATTTAAGGAACATGTCAGCTGCTGCAGAATGAAAACATTCAGACTGTAACACACAAAAGCATACAGAAGTCTGTATTTGTCTTTAAAGTGATTCTCTGGTGTCTGAACGTAAACATCTGGCACTTACAGGTTCTTCTTCACGACGGACTGATCCAGACTCGTCTTTACAGATCAGAGAGTTTTTCCTCTTCATGTCCTCTCTGTCCTCAGACACCAACAGCTGCAGTCACAAACCAACAATATCACATATTACTTTTAATTTAAGAGCATTAATCATCACAGAAATGGACCAAACATCACCAGAAATGTATCTGCTTCGTCTACAAAAAGAATCAGATTAAAATAATGCAGCATTTCACTTTATGAAGGTTCTAAAGAAGCAAATTATGAGATGTGAACCGATTAGCTTAGCTCCAATATTAAGAGATTATATGGAAACTCAAACTTAAAATATTCAACTTTGTTGTTTACTTAACATCAGCTTGTTTAATTAAACTTTTGTAGTTTTTAGACACTGCTAATTATCAGGAACAATTACACTGGAAGAGAGACAGATTATGATGTAACACCTGCAAATTAAACTGTAACAGAATAAACTGCAACACCAACAGAATAAACCGCAACACCTGCAGAATAAACGGTAACAGAATAAACCGTAACACCTGCAAAATAAACTGTAACAGAATAAACTGTAACACCTGCAAAATAAACTGTAACAGAATAAACTGTAACACCAACAGAATAAACCACAACACCTGCAGAATAAACTGTAACAGAATAAACTGTACCACCTGCAGAATAAACTGTAACACCTACAGAATAAACCACAACACCTGCAGAATAAACTGTAACACCTACAGAATAAACTGTAACACCTGCAGAATAAACTGTAGCACCTGCAGAATAAACTATAGCACCTGTAGAATAAACTGTAACAGAAAAAACTGCAACACCTACAGAATACTGAAGAAACTAAAGACAGAAAATGACAAACATTCAATACGGAGTTTGTTTTCTCTAGAATAAAACACAGAAGCTACTGTCGCTGTTGTTTTGTTTTTTTGCGGGTTTTCTGTTCCTTTAATCAACCCGACAGCAGTCCGACTGACCTTGTATTTCCCAGTTGGGCTCGAAAAAACGTCTGCAGACTTTGGGATTAGCGCCGGAGGCAAAAAGAGCTCTGAGGAGACACAGAAACAGAGATGTAAGGCATTTAACGGAGAATATTTAAAGCAGATTTCATATAGAATCCTACACAGACGGCAGGTTTTTAGATTCTGAGTTAATCTAATAAAGATCCACTGAGGCTGATGATCATTTTTACCATCAACAAATCCCCTTATTATCAAAATGACTCATCGGTTGGATGATAAAACATCATAAATAAATCAAAAATCAACCATAGTCGTCTTTAAATGTATGATTTGGTCGAAACAACACCCAAATCTACACAATATTAAACCAGTAAATATGTGTAATGTTCTTTTCTATCAGCCTGTAACTATAACATGCAAAGATATTAAATGGTTCAACAGTACTTACAGTTTCTATCACCTCAGCTTGTCTAAATTAAATACTATGAAGCCGACAGCCAGTAGCAGGATTTATAATGATTTAAAATGTTGTTTCAGAGTAAATCAATAATTAAAACTAATCAGTGGTCAGACATAAACACTAGAAGGCCTACAGTAGTACTACTAGTAGTACTGCAGTAAATAACTCCACCTACAGCTGTACATGTCCAGACTAGTCCCCATCAGCAGACCTCAGCACCAAACTGATGGAAACCTCCTAATAATGGAGCTTTAGATCTGATCTAAACCCTCAGATCGATGGAGCTGATCAGATCAATCACTCTGGAGGGTCACGTGACTGATTTCAGGATGTTTTCATTGATTAGTCTAAACGGTGATTCAGCAGCTTCACACTCAACTCCACCACACTCCTTTTTATTCTACATTTTAAACGTTATTTTAGTTTATTTGTGGTTAAAAGCGTCTAAATACTGAACCTCATCAGAGTTTTATTCATTTTAACGGGACCTCCAGCCGGGAGTCTCCAGGCTGAGGCCGGTTTTTAAGCAGCTGTTGTCGGGTAAAGCTGCTGGTTTCTGGGTCCGGTTCGGTTCTACCGGTCAGCCGTTAATCAACTCCGGTTCCGGCCTCCAGCTGCGGAAACTAAACTTTATTAAAGTTTGTCAGAAACCAGCTAAAATCCGCTGCTGTCCGGTTCTCTGTTTTTCTGGCGGCAGCTCTGTGAACAAACACCCGGCGGCGGTGCTGATGCAGCGGAATGTGAGCAGGAGTTGACCCCGTAAACACACCGACCTCTCCGGCTGTCGCAGTCCCTCCTGGCCGGCCTGCTGCTGCTCCTCTCGGGGTCACTTCTCCTCCGGAGCCGCTCGTCGCTGCCGGAGTGTCTCCGGGCCAGGCAGAGCGGACAGGCCGGGTGTCCGCAGGCCGAGCCGCCGCCGGCTTGTGTCTCCGCGCACGCCGCGCACTTCTTGGGCTCGTCCTCCTCCGGCGGGCCGGACCCGGAGCGGCACCGGGAAAAGGGCCCCGCTCCGGACCGGGACGTGCCGGCGGCGGCTCTGGCCGGTGTCCCAGGCCGCTCGGCGGACCCTGCGGTCGCCATCTTCTTCTCTCTCTCCGGCTCTCAAAACAAACCCCGCCCTGCCGCCGCCGAGCAGCGCGAGGAGTAGGGTACTATTGGGCGCGAGCGCACAGAGGGGACGCGCGTGCAGCCCGCCAACCACAACGGCGCGAGCCTCCTCTGAGGAGATTTCAAAATAAAACCGGCTCATTCGGTTACTGCGTTTTATTATGGAGTCCGTTATTTAAAAAAAGAAGAAAAAAGAAGTCACTGGTGGTAGAAAAAAATGAAAAAATTTAAAATTATGAGATGAACATGTCCCAAGTTGAAACAAAAATTCTAAGTTTAATATAAAAATCTAAAATATGTACAAAAAAAGGTAAAAATGTGAGATAAATAGTAAAACTTTAAAGATTAAATAAACCAAGTTATATAAAATAAAGTATTGGATAAAATAAATCTAAATTACATTACAAAATATCATAATAATGAGATTTTAAAAAGTTAAAGATTTAAAGATGAAGAATAGTTTAAAAATCTGTTGCAGAATATTAAAATCATTACATTAAAATAGTTCTAAATTATGATATCAAAAATGTTTTTAAAAATATGAGCAAAAAATGTTGATATTATGAGATAAAAAAGTCTGTTATTAGAAGAAATACATACTTAAAAAACTGAAACATTAATGACACTGACCTGTAAAACTGCATTTTACTGTGGAGGGTCACTTCTTGTAAAGAAATGACAATTCTGAGATAAATAATATAAACTTAAAACTGTCAAAATTATAAAAGAAAAAGCCTGATAACATAAAAATGGTAAAATTCTGAAGAAAAATATTAAAACTGTAAAATAAGATCAAATGTATGTATTTAAAATTCTAGCTGACAGTCACTGTGTTTCTCTGCTGGTTAAACAAATAAACAAAAAAATACTTAAACACCAGCATTTTAGATTTTCAGTGAGATTAAATCTGATTAAACTGCCAGAGACGAACTGACCAGTTAATAAGCATTTCCAGAGAACACATTTTATTGTGAAAGGGTTTCGCGCAAACTGCGACCTCTCCGACCGTAGAAGAAGAAGAGCAGAACAACAAACATGGCGGCGGCTGCGGACAGCAGCAGGTTGAGGAGTTCATGAAGCTGAAGGTAAAAATTCAACATTTCTGATATTAAATCCTTTAAAACTGAAGCCGCGGCAGGTTTTATTAATATTAATAATATTTATATTATTATTTATTCAAACGTTTGACGCAGTTTGTGCTGATTTTTGTCCGTGAGGTCAAACAGACTTTAAGATTTTATTCTTTATTAAATAAAGCAGCAGAACTCGGAGTTAACAGATTATCTGACAAATATCACTGATTACTGTGAAACTGAAGGAAACTAGAAACAGCTAGCATTTATATACAGTTTAGAAATTAAACGAAGAACATATAAATTGTCAGGGTTTAGAGAAAAAGCATCGCGGCGAAAAAAAGTGAAACTGAGGGCATAAAAATGTCAAAATTATTGAGACATTTTAAAGTCATTATAAAAGTAAAAATCTGAGCTAATATGTTTCAAATTGTGAGAGTAAAAAAAGTAAAAAATTAGAGATTAGAAATCCCCAAACTTGTTCTAATCTATTACAACTATGAGTTAAAAAAAAGAGAAACAAAAGTTTAAAAAAAAAATAAATGGAGAAAAAAAGCAAAATGTATAAATTAAATATCACATTTTTTTTATTTAAAAAGAAAAAAATTTAAAAAATCAAATCTAAAATGTTAAAACTGTTGGATGATGAACATGAAATTCAGCTTAAAAATATTATTTAAACTGTTAATTAAAGATGAATTATGATGTCAAAAAAGAGTTAAAAAGTTCAAATTGTTACATCAAAACTTAAAATGTGAAAATATTAGTTTAAATTATGGTTGAACAGTTAATCTGAGCAAAATGATGATGATGATGATTATTATTATTATTATTAAAAAGTTTTAAAAAATCTAAAGTTTAGAGATAAAAAATACAAAATTCTGCTGTAAAATGTTGAAAATACAAAAAAATATATATATTAAAGGTGTGATTTAAAAAAAAAATAAAAACCCTATTTCTCTGTTATAAATCTGACAGTCGGTTCTGGTTCTGATGGTTCTAACTTTGTGTTCTGGTTCTGACAGTGTTCTGGTTCTCTGGTTCTGATGGTTCTAACTTTGTGTTCTGATGGTTCTGATGGTTCTAACTTTGTGTTCTGATGGTTCTGATGGTTCTAACTTTGTGTTCTGATGGTTCTGATGGTTCTAACTTTGTGCTCTGGTTCTGACAGAGTGTTCTGGTTCTCTGGTTCTGATGGTTCTAACTTTGTGCTCTGGTTCTGACAGAGTGTTCTGGTTCTCTGGTTCTGATGGCGGGCGGCAGGCCGGTGGTGGAGGTGGTCCATCTGGGTCTCCAGTCCTACCAGGAGGCTCTGCGGCTCCAGCAGGTCTTCGCGAACCGGCACCGGTCCGGTCCGGCTCACACCCTGCTGCTGTGTCAGCACCCGCCGGTCTACACCACCGGGATCCGGAACAAACCGTACCCAGAACCGCTGCTGGACCGGCTCCGGCTCTTGGGGGCCGACGTGCACCGGACCAACCGGGGAGGACTCATCACCTTCCACGGACCGGGTCAGCTGGTCTGCTACCCGGTTCTGAACCTGGGCGGCTTCAAGAAGGTGAGACTGATGCGGGCCAGAGAGTTGTGAAGGAACCGGGTCAGTTTTAACCTGTTCTTGTTCTGGTCTCAGAGCGTCCGCTGGTACGTCGGTCAGCTGGAGGAAACCGTCATCGATCTCTGCAGGAGGTTCGGAATCGAAGCCTCAACGTCTCCTCACACCGGAGTCTGGGTCGGAGACAACAAGATCTGTGCCATCGGTACGACAACGTTCACCGTTTGATACATCAGTCTGACGGTCCTGGTCCTGAGGTCTTCTAGGCTCTTTTCATGTTCCTTTTTGGTTATTTTTAGTCTCTTTCTGGTAGTTTTTTTTGTGTCTTTTTGGTTGTTTTGTCTATTTTGGGGTCACTTTGCCTTTCTTCAAGTCTCTTTGTGGTTATTTGAGATGTTTTAGATGTTTTTTGTGTCTCTGTTAGTTATTCTGTGTCTCTGTGGTTGTTTTGTGTGTCTTTGTGATTGTTTTGTGTCTTTTTGTGGTTGTTTTGTCTCTTTGTGGTTGTTAAAACGTATTTGTGGTGATTTTGTGTCTATTTTCAGTTATTTGTCTACATTTGTGGTCGTTGTTGTCTGCCTTTGATTATTTTGCATCTGTTTGTGGTCGTTTTGTGTCGTATTGTTTCTTAATTGTGCTTTCATACACGCTCTGCCTCTTTAAAAACATTCAAACTACCCTGAAACCTGAACATGTTTGTGTTTCCAGGGATCCACTGCGGTCGCTACGTCACGTCTCACGGCTTGGCTCTGAACTGTAACACCGACCTGTCCTGGTTCCAACACATCGTTCCGTGCGGCATCGAAGGAAAAGGCGTGACGTCGCTGAGCGCCGAGCTGCAGAGAAACGTCACCGTGGAGGAAACCGTCCCTCACCTGCTGGACGCCTTCGCACACCTGTTCCACTGTGAGCTGACCGCAGCTCCGGAGAGCCTCCAGGACGCTGCAGAGACTTGAAACGATTAAACATCATCAATTCACATGGAGGCTTCAGATTCGTGGTTTATTGGACCTTTGAATCCACACTTGGGTTTAATTAATGGTTAATTTGAGGTTTTAATTGAAGTTTTCTTCACATATTAACAGTTAAAACAAGCCGAGGTCACTGAGGGCATCTGGTCTTTGTATGAAAATGCCTAAATGATATTCACTGAAGAATGACTGGATTTTTAATGTTTTATCAACCTTTGTGTGACGAGTTGTTCGAAGATATTACCACGTTTAAGCGTCTATAAATAAAACCAGTGTGTCGGAGAGAAACAAGCTTTTCTGGAAATTTCAGACAAAAACTATCTGTCGACCTCTACTTGTAAACAATTTAGAGATTTAAAAACTAAATTCTGTTCTAAAATATACAACAACAAGATAAAAAATATGCAAAGTATGCTCTAAAACAATATTGAAGTTCTGAGGTAAAAACTAAATTTGAAGATTTAAAAAAATCCAAATTATAAATATGGGGAAAATGTTCCAATATATGAGATAAAGTAATTCAAATTGTGTCCTCTGGTTTCTATGAACAGGATGCTGTCGTTAAGAAAAGAAAATGTTTTTAAAAACAGAATAAATCTCTGAATTTTCATCTTTGCAGCAGGCCTTGAACTACTCCTGTGTGACATGCCGTTTCATTTTAAAAATTAAACAAATCTCGGTTTACAATCAAGATATTTCATCAAAATCACTTTATTCTATGTGTTTCTCTTGAAAATGTGCCCAAAATAGTGTTCACTCTAACTAGACTGTGGGAAAAATAAAAAAATTAACTGTGAGGAGCCATGATGCTTTTGTTTTATTGATCCAGGAGGTTTGATGGTCACTTCACGTGGCCATCATTTTGGTTATTTTTCATCTCTTTCAGGTAATTTTGTCATTTTTCTTTGGTAAAGCTTCAAATAAATCTGTATGAAAGGATTTTATTTTCTACACGGACCGGAAGTTGTGCATGCTGCCTTCACGGACCTTGACGCGGTTTGAACTTTCAGGTTTCTGTTCCCTCAAACTTCCCTCCGGAGCGTTCAGGAGGAATATTACCGGCTAACGGGCAGTTAACGGGCTGCTGTCGGCCTCCGGTGGTCACTCGGTGTAACGGTAGCTCTCTGAGGCCGCGCTGCGTGGAGCGAAAGGCGGACATCCAGGCGGAGTTTACCCGCAGCGGCAGCCGTGCGATGGCCCTGCTGCTGCCGGCCTGAGGTCCGTTAGTATGGAGGACAACGACCGGGTCAACGGGGACCTGAACGCCAACATGAGGTGCCAGAGCACCGGCGACCCACAGCTGGACAAGGCGGTGCACCAGTGGCTAACCTGGGACCGGGTGAGTGTCCGTTAGTGGGGCAAACTTCAGCCCGGTCTGTGCGAGTTAAACGGGGGAACGTCGCCCCAGACTCCCTTTGGAAATAAACCATTTTAACGTGACGCTAAATCTGGACGATAAATTAATAAGAAATACGTTTCAGATGAAGATTTTATGGATAAATGTTGTTTTGTGAACAAATCGGCGCAAGAATTCCTCACTAAAAGCAGCGTTTTAACTCATTAAACATGAACTTGATGAGCCGCTTTACGAGGCCGGCTGGGAGAAAACCGCAGCTCTGGAGCTCAGGCCAACATCTGATATCTTAAAAAGTAAAATAATTACATTTAAACTCTTTACGCCGAATGAAACACAACATCCACCCAGTTTAGACAATGTGCATACTTATGCTTTTTAACTTGACAATTTCTGTCAAATACGCGGTTAAACCTTAAATCGGCGGGTTTTGAATGGGAGTTCTGAGTGAGGGAGCCGGTCAGTGCAGAGTGGCACATGCCGGGGTCAGTGAGGTTGCATCGGCCGCAGTGCGGAGCTGCTGGCTGGCTGCTGTCTGGGTCGTGATGGAGATTAGCTCTGGGGGTTATCAAGCGATTACAGGGCAGCGTGACTCAGCAGTTTTCCGCATAAAAGTCCCGTGATGCCGCCTGCAGCTTTATTCATGCATCAGATGATTAGTAGCTGTCAGTAAAAAAGGTGTGAAAACATCTGGAAGATGCTCAGATCATCACAGAACATGCTGGTCATGAAGGCATCTGTTAATCTGGAAACATTTCTCTGGTTTGTTTGCACAGTATCAGTAAAGTTTATTCTATTATTTTTGAAAACAGACGTTTAGCTGGGCTCTCAGATGTAAACAAATCAAACTTAAGGGAAAATAAACGTTAAAAGATGATGAAGAGTAATTTCTGTCATGGACTCAATACAGTTTATCCATTATTTTGAAATTACAGATGTTTAGGTGTGGTCTCAGATGTAAACAAATGAAATAAAACGGATTTAACTGCTCAAAAATGAGGTGTTTCTATGTTGTTTATTGAGCAGATTATTTAATAGCATGAAGATGACGAAGATATTCAGACTTTAGCCTGTAACTCTTTTCTTTTTGCACATATTCTTACTTACAGTGAACCACAAGGCTCCATATTAGGTTGTTTGCTTATTATATTTACATACTTATTTACTATTTCTACCTGCTTATTTATTATGTGTACATGATAAAGGTAAATATCAGTTTCTATGCAGATGACACCCTCATTATTAGCTCGAATTCTTAATCTCAGTGTTTGTAGATAAACAAAATAATAAAAAAAATTAAGTTTTAATAGTATTATTTTTTAAAATTCAGATGTTTAACTGTGGTCCTAGATGAGAAAAAGCAAATAAACAAGAAATAAATGCTAAAAAATGAGGACAAGTTTCCGTGTTGTTCGTTTAACAGCAGAACCAGAGCATGAAAATGACAAAAAATATTCAGAAGAGATTTTATTTACATTGAGTTTGTGTCTTTTATCAATTTCCCTCCATAGATCAATCATATTTGCTTTATTATTTTGAAAATACTAGGGCTGGCCCAAACAGCAATTTCTGGGCTCCAGATATTTGGCCCCGATTAGTGACGAATATCCGAATATTTTGATCTAAAAAAAACACCACCATCACGACCGAATATTCGGGTCCAGCCGTAGAAAATATGGATATTTAGCTGTAGTCTCAGGTATAAACAAATGAAATAAATGCTAAAAAATGAGTTGCTTCTATGTTGCTTATCGAGCAGCTTATTAAACTTCAGAAACAGAGCATTAAGATGACGATGATATTCAGATTTTAGCCTGTAAATCTATTTTTTTTGGCACTTATTCTTACTTACGGTGAACCACAAGGCTCCGTATTAGGTGCTCTACTTGTTTATTTATGATTTTTACAGTTGAAGACAAAATTATTAGCCCCTCTATGATTTTTATTTTATTTTTTTTAAATTCCCAAGTGCTGTTAAACAGATCCAGGAATTTTTAACACAGCTTTTCCAAACATCCTAGTTTTATTTTGGATGCTTCCATTATTTTACTATGCACGCAGAAACAAGATTATTTAACAAAAAAGAAAAACTACCAGGGTCAACATGATTAGCCCCCTTGAAAACTGACCTTTTTATTGAACCAAAACGCTAAAAACTGTTGTGCAATTATGTGCTTTAACTTTGTAATGCTCACAGCTTGTATTCAATCAATCACTCAATCACTCAATCACTCAATCACTCAATCAATCAATCAATCAATCAATCAAGTCAAAATTGAGGGTTGTCCTTCACTTTACACACAGTAGAAAAACTTCATAAAGGATTTGAGCTGTCACTGGAGAAAGCATCACAAAAAGAGAAAAAGAATCATTGATGCTTACAAATCAGGAAAAGGATCTACAAAGTTATCATAGTGTTTCCAGGTGTCAAGAAGTGGAGTGAAAAGTCTCATCAAGAAATTCAAACAGAGTCACACAGTAAAGAACAAGTCTGGTAGAGGGAGGAAGCCAAAGATTTCAAAGACTCTGGAAAGAAAACTTGTGAGAGATGTGTCTAAAGATGCTCGAACAACCACCAAAACACTAGTTAATGACTTAGAGAAGCCAGGAGTTGTGGCGTCAAAGAAGACAAAGAAATGGACTGAATCCAAACCCTCCACTTCTACAGAAGAGACACCTTCAAGCCAGACCGAAGTCTGCTGAGGACAACCTGGAGAAAGATGATGAAATCTGGAAACGTGTCCTTTGGTCAGATGAGACCAAACTAGAGACTTTGCTTATGTTTGGAGAAAGAAGGGAAGAACACCATTCCCACAATTTAACATGGTGGTGGCAGTATCGTGCTGTTGGATGCTTCCGTATGTCTGGAAGTGGGAATCTTGTCAAGGTTGAAGGAATCGTGAAAAAAGAGGGCTATATGAAGATTTTGAAAGAAAATCTCAGTCGGCTGCAAAAATGGGTCTGGGTTGTCGCTTTGTCTTCCAACATGACAACGACCCAAAACATCCATGAAGAATTACCTCCAGAAGATCAAAGTGAACGTTACTGACTGTCCTGCACAAAATCTGTGGGGTCAACTGAAGACCAGGGTCCATGCCAGAAGACCATCAAATGTGGAGGAGCTTGAGAGATTTGCCAAAGAATGGGCTGGGATTCCTCAGGAGACGTCAGAGACTTGTTAGAAACTACAACAAATGACTGCAAGCTGTTCTCCAGCAAAAAGGAAACACATATGTCTATTAGCTTCAAGGGGGCTAATAATTTTGACCCTGGTAGTTTTTGTTTTTTGTTCAATAATTTAGTTTCTGTGTGCAAAGCTAAATAATGTAAGCATCTAAAATAAAACTAGGATGTTTGGAAAAGCTGGGTTAAAAATACCTTGATCTGTTTAACAGCACTTGGAAATTTTTTGGAAAAAAAAAACAACTAAAATTTCATAGTTTTGTTTTCAACTGTACATGTTTATTGTTTGTACCTGCTCATTTATTATTTTTATATGCTTCTTTATTATTTTTATATGCCTATTTTTACATGCTAAACAAAAGTAAATATCAGTTTCTGTGCAGATGACACCCTCATTTTTAGCTCCAATTGTCAGTGTTTGTAAATAAACCGATGTGTAGCTGCTGAAGTTGGACCTCAGTGGTTTAACCTGTCCACATGGTGGCGCCGCTGCTCCTAAACTAAAACACAATTAGAGTTTCGTTGGATCTAAATAATTAGTTTTCATTCCTGTGTGTTAGTATGAAGTTAGTGAAACTCTGTCGGCCTCCTGACTTCAGTTCTTTAAAGGTCGCGGCTGCCTCGGATGTTATTGACCTCCGCTGTAAATGTCAGCCGCCTGGAAGACTCACACATGTTAGAATCTATCTTTGTCCTCTGGCAGAGGAACACGTATGACCATCGGTTATCTTGTCTCTAATGGGAGGACCAAGACTTCTTCACCTTTTAAATTAAATGACTTCCAGACTCTTCATTTTTCTAATAATAAATAAATTAGATTTAAATGTTTTTACAGTTTTTAAAAGGATCAATAAAACTAATTCTGAGGACCTTAAACCTGAAACAAACCCTGATTCTAACCTGATTAAACGTCCTCTTCAGGTGTTTTTGTTTAACATTTTTCAAATATTTCTACTGAGGTTGTTTGGAAATTTTCAAAAAGTTTTTAGGACTTTTTTCAGACAGTTTGATGAAATTATTTTTGCTTTTTTGGGCATTTTATTAACATTGTTTGGATTTTTTATTAAAAATCTTTAGATATTTTATTAAGATGGGTTTACTTTTTTTTATATTTACAGTTTTCGAACATTAACATTTTGAGACATTTTATTCGTAGTTTTCTGACAATTTATTATTGTATAAGATCAGTTAGAATTTATGAAAATGTTTAAATTGATTGGCAAGATTGTTCTAAACTTTGCATTAACATTTTATTCTATTCTTCTGAATGTTTCCCAAATATTTTATGAATTATATTTTTATTTGATAAAAATTTCTATTAAATGTACACATTTTTAGAATTTTCTGTTAGCAAGATTATATAGATTTTTTAAAAATATTTTATTAACAGCTGTTGGACATTTCCTAAAGATTGATTTGATTTTTAATAAACATTTCTCAAGATTTTAGGACTTTTTAAAAGCATTTAATAAAAATAGTTTTGAATTTTTCATTCTCATTTTTAGACATTTTATTAAGATTGGTTGGAATTCCTTCTCCAAAAAAATCTAAAGATTCGGCAGGATTGTTCTAAACTTTGGATCAACATTTTATTAAAGTCTTTGACTTTTTCCAAACATTTTATGAATATTGTTTTAATAAATTATTAAACATGTTTATTAACATTTTTTCCACCCATAAAGTGACAAAAATCGAGGAATAATTTAACATTTTGTTTAGTTTTTACTTGACAGAAAACTGAGAACTGTCGAGTTTTAGAATAAAATATTTCCAGACTGAAATCAGGATTTCTTACCTTCAGGTTGTTTCAGGTGTGAGCTAACCTGTGGCTGATTTTCTTTCCTTGGGTCCAGAACCGCTGGACTCGGGCTCAGCTGGACTCTCTGATTGCTGCAGGTCACCTGGATGAGCTCAGGTCCAGACTCTGCATCAGGATGAGCTTCGGTACCGCCGGACTCAGAGCGCCGATGGGAGCCAGATTCAACCGGATCAACGACCTCACCGTCATCCAGTCCACACAGGTGAGTTCACACCAGTCAGGTCTAGTTACATCACCTGTAACGTCCAGAATAGTTACCTCACCTGTGCAGGTAAACTATGTCCTACCTGTTCTGTCTGTCTGCAGGGTTTGTATTCTCACCTGTGCAGGTATTTTCCAGACTTGAGCAGCAGAGGTCTGGTTGTTGGTTTCGACACCCGAGGACAGGAGGAGAGCGGCTGCAGCAGTGAGCGGTAAATAAAACTCAAATACCGTTAACTAACACCTGTCAGACAGTTTATAAAAGACCGATGCAGCTGGAAATTTAAATTGATTTAAAAAAAAAAAAAAAAGATTTCATTTTATTAAAGGTATTCCTAACTTTTTAATTTTCTTAACATTCTTTCCAAATTTTTTGGTCATCTTTCCCACATTTTATTAATTTTGATTTTTTAAAATACATTTTTGATTCTTTATTAACATTTTTCACACAGAATAATTTCAACATAATTGAAAATATTTCCTAAAGATCTATCAGATGTTTTATGATCATTATTTAGATACGTACGAAGAAATTTCAGACATTTCAATAACATTATTTTGAATTGATCATTAACATTTTACTAGCATTGTTTTTAATAATTAATGCTATTCAAACATTTAGTGAACATTGTTTTTGATTTTTTTGTGAACATTCTATTAACCCTTTGATGCGTAGACCACATGAGGAGATACCCATTTTCCATTGGATTTGGGTCACTTTTGACCCAGGTTATGCATCAAAGGGTTAATATTATTTTGAAATCATTAACATAAATATGAACATTTCAGACATTTTGACCTTTATATTTTTTTAAGAAGAAAAAAAAGAAATTTCACTAAAATTATTCAAATTTAAGTTTTGGGGATTTTACAAACATTTTATTTATTTAGACATATAATTTTTCAGTTCAGAGTCAAAGAATGTGGATTAATTGAGGCTTTCTGTAGTTTTTTATAGAAACTTGGAAGGACACTAACGTCACCGAATAATTTCTCGCTTACCTAATCCATCATTTACTATTTTTTTATTAAAACTTCAAATATAGCAAAGAGATACTTCACTAACTATATCAACTTCATATCAAACTTTAGGACAGTCATTTACAGCTAAACACCGGATATTTTCCAGGAAATTATCAGAATAAAACAACTGTTATATAAATAATAAAGCGTTTCTGTAAAAATGTCTTTAGAAGGATCCGGTTTAACTGTGAATGTCGTCTCCTCCTAATAGAAAGTTTTTTTTGTTTCTGTTTCAGTTTGGCGAAGCTAACGGCGGCTGTGATGCTCAGCAGAGAAGTTCCCGTTCATCTTTTCTCCTCGTTCGTCCCGACGCCATACGTGGTGAGGAAACGACTCTCAGCTGTTTTTATTAAACTGTTCATCTGACTCACTGATGTATTACTTTTACATTTAATGGACTTGAACTAGTTACCTGTTAATAATTTAGATGATAGTTGTATTTATTTTATACCGATCTGATTGTTTTTGCCATGTTTGTAACTCTGCTGTTCCCTATTTATTGTTTATTCCACACTCTTCTGTTTAAAACTTCAGAGAATTTCTCATGTAAAAATTTAGGCTTGAATATATTTTTCTTGAAAGATCAAAACGTTTTACTGAGATTTAGAATTTTAAAAAAAATAAAAAATTCAGAAATCTTATAAACATATTTCAGAAATGTCATATATATATTATTTATTTAAAATTTTCAACCATTTTATCATGATTGCTTTAATTCTTTTCCTTAATACATTTAACATTTTTGGACATTTTATTAAGACTGTTTTGGTATTTTAATCAACATTTTATCAATATTTTTGGACATTTTTCAAACAGCGTAGTGGGTTTTCTTCAGGCATTTTATTGACATTTTTTTTACACTTGGACTATTAAATATCTAAGCAGAATTTATATTTTTATTGCCACTTTTTTGTTTACAGCAGCCTAAAAACTTCTAATTTTGCATATTTATGGCTTAATGGCTGCTAAGAACTCTGAAGCTGCATTTATCTGGTACAAACCTTAGTTTGTGTTAACCCTCCTGCACCAAAAAATATTGTTTCCTTGTCTGTAAAAAATCCAAAAATTCAGCAAAAAAATCCCCAAATTTCTGAAAATTTGCAAAACCTTCAGGAGGAAAATTCCAATAATTCCTTAAAAGCTTCCCTTAAAAGTTTAATTTTTAAAAAAAAAAAAAATTCCCCAAATTTGGCAAGAAAATTCTTGTAAATATTTTCAAAAAATGAGTAAAAATCTTCTAAAAAATCCCTAAAATATCTGAAGTGATTCCATATATATCAGTAAAGCTTCTAATATTTTCTTTAGGAACATTCACTATAAAAATCAACCAAAATCCAGTGAAATTCGCTGGATTTTGGTTGATTTGTTTTTGTGAATGTTCTTAAGAAACATTTTTAACATTTCTTTTTTTCCACCAAAAATTGTTCAAAGATTTCCCACAAATGTTGAAAATGTGGACATCAGAAGTTTCACTGTGAAAATATATATTTTTTCCACATTTTCAAACTTTAAAACGGGTCAATTTTGACCCGCAGGACGACACGAGGGTTAATGAGCAGCCTGTTTACATGGAACAAACTGCAGACGTCTGCGTCCACACAGCAGGGGGCGCCGCTGCACTGAGAGGTTCATCAGTGTCCGGTCACACTGAGCATGCACTGGTTTTTTTCCTGTTTCCAGCCTTACGCTGTGAAGAAACTGGGAGCAGCAGCCGGAGTGATGATCACTGCTTCACATAATCCTAAAGAAGACAACGGATACAAGGTTAGTCTGAATCAATGCAGAACTTAAAATGCTGAGTTTCCTGTTAATAACCAGAACACAGCCGAACCACTTCTCCCTCTGCAGGTGTACTGGTCTAATGGCGCTCAGATCGCCTCGCCTCATGACAAGGAGATCCTTCGCAGCATTGAGGAGGAGCTGGAGCCCTGGAGCGCCTCCTGCTGGGATGAGGATCTGGTGGACCACAGCTCCCTGAGGACCGACCCCCTGACCCAGATCAACAGCTGCTACATGGACGAACTCGCCTCCCTCTGCTTCCACAGGTATTCACAGATACTCTCCCTGCTCCCTCTAACCTGATTATCTCGGAGGTCAAGGTTCCATCTAGAGCTGAACCTGGACCAGACCAAGTCCCCTCAGGAAGAAGTTTTTATCCAAGTTCTCAACAACTGGAACTTGCTCCTGGCTGGAGTTCATGCAAATACGACCAGACCTCTACTTCTGAAGCTTGTCCAGGGACATCTGGAGATAGTCCTGTTACTTCTGCAATAGTTCATGGAAATTCTAGACAAGTTCCTCTACTTATTAAGGTTGTCCCTTTACCCCTGGAGCCAGTTCCTTTACCTCTGAGTCTAGTCCGACATCTGTAGTTGGTCTAGGGACCTATGAATCTAGTCCCTCTATCCCTGGTGCCAGTTCCTTTACCTCTGAATCTAGACACCCGCCTCCAAGGCTGGTCAAACAACATCTGCAACCAGTTCCCTACCTCTGGATGTAGTCCTGCTACCAGTAGATCTGGTCCAGGGAGCGCTGGAGCCAGTTTCTCTATCTTTGTATCTAGTTCCCCTACAGCTGGAGCTGGTCCGGGGCCCTATGAAGATGGTCCCGTTACCTCTGTAACTTGATCCTGGACTTTAGGAGCAAGTTCCTCTACCTATGAAGCTGATCAGGAGACCTCTACAGCTGGTCCCGCTACATTTGGAGCTGGTCCAGGGACCTATGAAGCTACTCCCTTTAACACTGCTGCTAGTTCCTGGATCTATGAAGCCAGCTACTCTAACTTTAAAGCTATAGATCTAACTTTGGATTTGTCCCAGTGACCTGTGCAGTCAGTTCCTCCATTTGTGAATCTAGTTAACAAACCCCCCAAAGCCCAGGGTCCTCTACAGCCAGAGAAGTTCCTCTACCCCTGAAATTCAACCCTACCTCTGGAAATGGTCCAAGAACCCGTGGAGCTAGTCCCTACACCACTGCAACTATTCCTATATCTTTGGATCCAGTTCCTCTACCTCTAAATATAGTTCCTGCACCTACAGGGCCCATTCAGGGGCATCTGCAGCCAGTTCCTATAACTGGGAATCTAGTACCCTACCTCTGGAGCTGGTCTAGGGACAAATAGAGCTAGTCCCTTTGCCTCTGGAGTTAGTTCCTCTACTTCTGCAATGGGTTCCTGAACTACTGGAGCTAGTCTACCTAGTCTACGTTTTAGAGCAGATCCAGGGCTGTCAAGCGTTTGTCCCTTTACTCTTGGAATTGCTGCTGCCTGCCATGTCTTCGATGTTGTCTTCTGAATGTCGTCATTGTACGTAACTGAACTGAAGAACCTCATAAATAATTGAACATTGATGATATCTGATGTTTCTCCAGGGAACTGAACAGCAGTTGTCCGCTGAAGTTTGTCCACTCGTCCTTCCAAGGCGTCGGACACGTCTTCGTCCAGCAGGCCTTCCAGGTGTTTGGCTTCGCTCCTCCCATCCCTGTCCCCGAGCAGAAAGACCCTGACCCCAACTTCTCCTCCGTACGCTGCCCAAACCCAGAGGAGGGAGAGTCCGTCCTGGTAGGACAGATGGTGAATTTACTTCAGAAACTAAGTATTTAATTTTCTCTCTAAGTAATCACAGGTATTTCGATCTCCTACCTTCTAGAAGCTTTCTCTTCTTCTGGCAGAGAAGGAGAATGCTCGGATCGTTCTGGCAACGGATCCTGATGCCGACCGTCTGGCCGTGGCAGAGAAGTCTGACGGGTACCGGCTGTTTGCTCAAAGGCACTTCAGAGTAGATACAGCTAAAAAGTAAACTACAACACTACAGGTGTGGTTTACCTGTAGACGCACTGAAGATGTCATTTACTGGTGATGTAGTTCACCTGTATTTACTTGTGATTCAGGCAGATCTAATGGTGTTGAAGAGGCAGTTTACCTGTATCTGTTTCTGCTGCAGGTGTAGTTTACCTGTTACTACCTGTATTATAGGCGTTTTTATGTGCCTACTTTTGATTGAACCTGAATCTTTCTCTATTAAATATGTAGTTTACCTAGTTCAAATGTGTCACAGGTGTATCTACCTGTGCTGCAGGTGTAGTTTACCTGTATTTACTTGTGTTAAAGGCGTAGTTTACCTGTATCTACTTGTGTTGAAGGTGTTGTTCACCTGTATCTACTTGTGTTAAAGGTGTTGTTCACCTGTATCTACTTGTGTTAAAGGTGTAGTTTACCTGTATTTACTTGTGTTTAAGGTGTTGTTTACCTGTATTTACTTGTGTTTAAGGTGTAGTTTACCTGTATTTACTTGTGTTAAAGATGTAGTTTACCTGTATTTAGTTGTGTTTAAGGTGCTGTTTACCTGTATTTACTTGTGTTTAAGGTGTAGTTTACCTGTATTTACTTGTGTTTAAGGTGTAGTTTACCTGTATTTACTTGTGTCACAGGTCTATCTACCCACAGCTGCAGGTGTAGTTTACCTGGATGTGTACTGCAAGTATAGTTTTCTTGTATCTACCTGCATTCCAGGTGTAATTTACCCTCATCTACCTGTGTGGCAGACCTATTTACCTGTTTCTGTGTTGTAGGTGTAGTTTACCTGTATCTATTCCACTTCTATGTACAGTACATGTGCATTGCAGATGTAGTTTACCCTCATCTACCTGTATGGAAGATGTATTTACCTGTTTCTGACTGTGTTGTAGGTCTGGTGTACCTGTATTTACCTTTACTGCAGGAGTTTTTACCTGTATTCCAGGTGTAGCTAACATGTACCCGTGTTGCAGGTGTATTTACCTGTGTCTACCTGTGTTGCAGGTGTGGTTGGAAGGTGTTCACAGGAAATGAGCTGGCAGCACTGCTAGGTTGGTGGATGTTCTTTAACTGGAAGGAGAGTCATCCCGATCCGGCGGACACTCAGAACATTTACATGTTGGCGACCACCGTCTCCTCCAAGATCCTTCAGGCCTTCGCTCGTATCGAGGGCTTCCACTTCGAGGTGCGACAGTCACATCTAGGAACAACACCTGCAGATATTAGTGAACAAGATGACTAACCTGACTACATTTTCTGTAGTTTTCTGTCAAAGTGTAAGTGGTGACAATGATCTGTTATCTATTTGTGTCCAACAGGAAACCCTTCCTGGGTTTAAATGGATCGGGAACAAAATCCACGAACTCTCCAAAACAGGACAGAGAGTCATATTTGCATTTGAGGAGTCAATTGGTAACAAAGTTCATGATTTTGCTGCTCAGATTTAGTGCAAACATGTAAGACACCCTTAACCACTTCAGCCGAGCTAAGTCAACCTCTCTTTGTGCTTTTTTTTCCAGGTTTTCTTTGTGGCAGCATGGTTCCAGAGAAAGACGGCGTGAGCTCAGCGGTGGTCGTGGCTGAAATGGCTGCTTACCTCCACAACAAGAACCTGACGCTGAACCAACAGCTGGACAACATCTACCGGACGTAAGTTTATTTTACTGCTCCACGTCTTCAAAGGTCCTGATGGGCGACGCCTTTAAAGTCATGTTTACAATATTCATCAGACAGGAGCTCACAAATAAAATTATTCAGATGTAAGTTTGCATAAACAGAGGAGTCGGCTCACTTTACTGTGTAGTGGAACTAATTAATTCCAGTTTAGATGGAAAAAAACTGCATTTTGACCATCCTTGTACGGGGATCCTCGGTTTACGCCGTACGCCGTTTCATCGTTAAGTCGGAACTGGCTACTTGGAACTAGTTGGTGAGCAGACCGGATGAATACGTCGTCACGTGGCACAATAAGACGGCTTTGTTTACATTCTCCGGTTGTACGCCACCTTGGATTGTGCTACATTTGCTAACTTTCTGCCCTTCATTATGGCTCCCAAGCGTTAGTCAGACTCTTCTGATGGAGTTTAGACTTAGGGTGAAAATCGTCTTTCGTCGGGTCGTAGTAACAGAACTCCGATATAAGGCGAGGACAGCCTGTACACTAAAATGACCCACACTGACAAAGTGAAAACGTTATTAGAATTTTTTGCAAATGTATTACAATCCAAATTCATCTGTCACAAAATATCAATGTTATTAAATCTAGAACTCAAGAATGTTAAGTGTTCTGTTTTTTCTGTACCTCATAAACTGTTTCGAAAACAAGTGATTGTGAATGAATTTGTGAAATTATAGTTATATCTTCAGCTACATTTAATTTTGATTTAATATATGAAATCTTTTGTGTCCTGTTGAGCTTAATCAAAATTAAGACATTGAATTGAATTAAAATCAAAACAACAGTATTGCTTTGGAAGTTTACAAGGCTTCTACCAGCAGAGGGCAGCAAACACTAAGAGTTTTGATATCTGTCACTGACTTCACACAGTTATTGTTTTAGTATATTAGATTTGAACAACAGTTTCTGTTTAATTCTGGTTCTTGAAAAATAGATATTCCAACATAAGAATCAAATGTTTTGTTTCCTCGTTTGGAAAAAGGCCTCAATGGAATTTATCTGTAATTTAATAAACAATACAACTAAAGACAACTCAACTTTATTAACGCTAGTCAGTCTTTCTACTGGAAATATTCTGGAAACTAAAGCATAAAAGTAAAACTGAACTTAAAATTCCATCTTTGTGTGTCTCTAATAAATTCTTCATCAGGACTTTATCATTATTAAAATAATTATTAACATAACTTAATTTACAAAGTGAAATATTTTGTCATTTCGGAGGTTTAGGAAGTGGGTTTTTGAGATTTTACTTATTTTATATCGGTAGTTTGACATAAATTAGTTTACTGGCATTAATCCGTGTCATTTCAGCGTCTGTTTATTTATTTGGGTCCCAAAACTAAGTTCAGTAAAAATATTTTTGGCAGAATTTTGAGTGTGTCTCTATTTTCACCTTCTGTTTTTAACTTCCTGTCTCCAGGTATGGTTACCACGTCTCTAAAACCTCCTACGTCATCTGTAACGACCCTCCAACCATCCAGAAAATCTTCAGTCGCATCAGAAACTTTGACGGCGACGGTTCCTACCCGAAGACGTGTGGCGGCGTCCAAATTGTCCACGTTAGAGACGTTACTACGGGATACGACAGCAGCCAACCCGACCTCAGATCTGTAGGACCAGAAAACGGCATCAGCGAACCAAACACACATTTACTCTACACTGATTCAACAACAGAGAAAATTCTAACATCATCAAACTGTAAATGTGAAAAAGTAAATTCTGTTTAAGGGCAATTCAGAGAAAAGTCTGAATCAGATTAGTGTTGGCTGAAACCTTCAGTGTTGTTGGTAGGTCTCCTGTTCCAAACTCTCACAGAACTCTCCTTTGGACTGGTTTTATACTGGTTTAGAGTTGCTATCGGCTGGTTTAACGACAGGTTTTAGAGATAATTCTGGACACTGTTTCCAACTGGTCTTAGGATAGTTTTGGTTTCAATATGGCCTATGTTTTTGGACATATTTTAGAGGCCGTTCGGGAGATTTTAGACTGGTTTTTAGGCTGGTTTTGCACTGATTCTGTGCTTGGTTTTAGGCATGTTTTAGGATAGTTTGAGATTAGTTCTAGACCTCAGAAGTTAGACTTGTTTTGGAATGTTTTAAACTAGTTTCATAGTTTGTTTTGGACAAGTTTTAGGCTGGTTTTGGACCTATTATAGGCTCATTCTGGTTTTGGACCAGTTTTAGAATTGTTTCATGCTGATTTTGGACTGTCTTGGACTTGGTTTTGGATCATTTTGGATAGTCTTTTAATGTAGTATTTGGACATGTTTTAGGGTGGGTTCTGGGGTGGCTCTAGACTGTGTTTTAGACCAGTTTTTTTACTTGGTTTTTGGTTTTAAGGCGGTTTTGCACTGATTCTGGACTTGGTTTTAGATCTATTATAGGCTGGCTCTTAACTTGGACTGGTTTTGGACCAGTTTTAGACATGTTTCATGCTGGTTTTAGACTGTCATTGGACTTTATTTTGAATGGTATTGGATTGTTGTTTAATATAGTATTTGGACATGTTTTGGGCTGGTTTTGGACTGTCTTGGACTTGGTTGTGGATCATTTTGGATTGTTTTTGAATATAGTAGTTGGGCATGTTTTGGGCTGGTTTTTGGGGCTGCTTTGGACTATTTTAGACCATTTTTTTACTTGTCACATGCTGGTTTAGACTGCAGGTTTAAACAAAGTTTGTTTTAGACTGTTCTGGGCTTTGTTTTAGACTGGTTTCCGTCTGGTTCTGGACTAGGTTTTCTATTGGTTTTTAAGCCATCTGGACTGTTTTTTGACTGGTTTCGGAGTGTGTTTTGGAGTTAGTTTTAGACAGGTATTAGGGCTGCTTCTGGACTAGTTTCTTCACTTGGTTTTAAGTTGGTTTTGGATTATTTTTCGGCTGGTATCTGTGGTTTGAGACCTTCTGAACCAGGTGTGTTTACTTGTGCAGGTTCTTCCCGTGTCGAGGAGCAGTCAGATGATCACCTTCACTCTGCAGAACGGCGTCGTGGCGACACTGAGGACGAGCGGCACCGAACCAAAGATTAAATACTACACCGAGTTCTGCGCCGCGCCGGGGAAAAGGTCAGCTGACCCGCTTGTTTTATGAACATATTATTACCTCATATGTATGTGACATCATGGCGTGTGGGCGTGGCCTCGCTGACATCATCTGTCTCTGCTGCAGTGAGGTCTGTCGGCTGGAGGAGGAGCTTCAGAAGGTCACGGCTGCTCTGCTGGACGAGTTCCTGGAACCCGAGAAGAACAACCTGATTCGCCGCCTCGTCTAAGCCCCGCTTCCTGTCAGTGACATCACATCCTGTCGTGTCTGTAGACGAATTAGAGCAGCTGTTTTACTCCGCGGAGTCAGACTGAAGAACTGGTCCATTTAAAGATAATCAGTAGATAAGTGATTAGTTTCAGTCTGAGCTACCTGAATATTCGCCACCATGCAGCAGAGCATGCTGGGAAAACTGTGACGTCCAACCAGAGAGTGAATCCTCAGTTTCAGGGAACGTTCAAGAAGAAATAAACTGAATGAATGGCTGAAATTACAAAGACTTTAGGTAAAGTAGTTATATGGAAGTCCACTAACGACAAAAAAAACAGGCACAAAACAAATCAAAGTGTTTCTGTACGGCAGCCAGTTGGTGCCAAGACAACACCCAAAAAAAGAAAGAAAAAAGCTTTTAATTTTCCTTTTAGAACTGCAAACCAAATTATTCTATTTCCTTTCTTTATCGTATGTTTTTTTTAAAAAGAAAACACAAACAAAAAGCAGCAACAGTCAGCTAATTATCGATTAGCTGGTTGACAGAAAAATTAATCTGCAACCGTTTCAATAATTTCATTATTTTTAAAGAATAACATGCAGGTTTAAGGTGGTTTCTTTTATTGCAAACTGCTGTAAATTTAATCGACAGCACCTCAGATTTGATGTTGTGACAGCTTTTTCTGATGCTAAGTTCCCAAATAATAACAAAACTAAGGATAACCGATATTAAAATTAATAATTAGTTGCAGCACTAAAGAAAGAAACAAAAGATGTCTCAGAAATAAGAAGAAATTATTCTGTTTCTACAGACTTTTACCACAAAATCGACTTTATCAAAACGCTGGTCTGTAGTGAAGAAAAATATTTTGCTGCAACGACGTCGATTGTTTTGCGACAACACAGTAAATAATTTGGTTTGAAGTTGCAGAAATAAACTAAAAAAGGATCTTATTAGAATCAGAGGCTGTCTCCCCAGACTAACACTAAATAAAGGTTAAAAAAAGAAATTCTGGACCGTGTTAAAGTGAACGTTGGCTCGTAAAAAGCTTTTTCAGTTCCTCAGGAATCTTCAGTAGCAAAAGAAGACGTTGATTTAAAATATTCATGTTTTTTTCCTTCATTAAACACTAAAGAACTAAACAAGTGAAGACGCATCAGTGAAACACGCATTTTATCCGGTTTGAAATCACTAAAACGTTAAGCGTTGTGTTTTCACGTTAAACTGAGAATTAAGGGGATTGTCTGAACAGAGCTCTCTGATTGGATGATTCTTACAGCAGTGCACTCTGGGACTTGTTGTTCTCCTGAAGGTATTAATAGACTGGTTAAACAGTTTGTGTTGATCTTCTCAGGTTTGAATATTTTCTGGTTAAATACGTAAAAATGATCAAATTAGAGCTGAAAACAGAAAATAAATAATAATAATAAATATTTGTTTCAAGGTTTTTTTTCAAGCAAGAATCCTGAATAATTTGTTTATCGCTTCTGACATGATGGTGAAGCGAATCTCTGTGGATTTTGGTCATTTTTTGACCAAATATTTGATTAATTCGAACCAGAATAGATTAATTGGTAAACAAAAACAGCCCTGAGTTGCAGCTAGAAGTCGTATAATCTTGTCCTCACTTGCTGTTTCAATAATTGGAAAAAAAATCTGCTTTTGCAGTTCTCAAATGTGACAGTTTTCTTTTGTTCTATTAATCTAAATTTAACATTTTAGGTTTTTGAGTGCTGTTTGGACTAATTGAAAACACCTTCTGACGTTTATGGACCAGACAATCATTGAGAAATCTTTTTCAGAGATTTGCTTTGATGCAGAAATGCTAAATAATTTCTTTTTACAGCTTTTTATGCAACATGTTGAGGTTTTTTTGGCCCTTTGCCATAGAAAAATGTTTTTTTGTGGACTAACAGTTGTCAAAATAAAAAACAACAGGTTAATTTTCAAGTTTACGAGTTAGTTGCTGCTATAAATCACTTCTTTCAGGCCTCAGTTGTTAACAGATTTAACCGTCTGAACCACAAAACCCGCTGGCGGGTTTGAAAGGCAAGTTATCTTTAAAAAAAAAAAAAAAAAATCAGTAAAATTACACGATTCAACAAAGAGTTGTTATTTTTGATGGTCCCTGAACTATATATTTGAGACGTGTCGTTTTGTTGGAAGAAATGGTTCAAATCTAAGCTTTAAAATGCAACATTTTATCAAGTTCTCGTTTAAAAATTAATCAAAAATAGACCGTTTATTTAGATCAGATTCTGTAAAATACAAATAATTCTGCAGTCCTCAGAGAAATGGTGAAGCTATCAGTGACTCCGCTATGACCGACAGTCATGTGACAAAAATTCAGGGATGTTTCAACTGAACTGCAGGCTGTGTAGTTTTCATGAAAATCTATCGTATGTAGAAGCACCAACCTGTGGGCTAAATATTATAGATGAATGTTCTTCCTGTTGATTCTAGTTTTGTTTCAGTTTCTGTAAAATAGATATTCAAAGAAATGCCTGATGTTTCCATGGAGGTGCAGGACTTTGAAAAAGGTCCCAGACCTGCTGGGAGTCAACCAGATTCTGTCACTTTTGTCATTGCTGGACTTCCGTACATGGAGGAAAACGTCCCTTTAACCAAACAGAATGGAGCGCATGACCATTTTCTTTCTTTGTGTTTTGATGTTCAGCCGAATGTTGCGTGAAAGTTATTTATTTTTCTACTCGGAGAGCTGAGAGAAGTTTGTGGAGGAGGAGCTGCTGTTGTTTCTGGTGTCTCATGTTGTTGTTGTTAAAGACTCACCCGACTCCATGCGTTTCCTTAAAGAAGCAGGTTTTTTTTGCCTTCGGTTTGGTTTAGTGAGCAGACGACCGAGTGAGCTTCAGTGTTAAAAATACAAACTGCTGTTGATGTGGTTCTTCGAAGTTCTGAAATAAAACAGAAGAAAACTTGAGAACATCTCATTCTGTTTCATTTTCAGCTGAATAAATCTACAAACATGAATAATAATAATAATAATGGATTAGATTTATATAGCGCTTTTCAAGGCACTCAAAGCGCTTCACAATGAATCCATTATTCATTCACTCACACATTCTCACTCGGCGGTGGTAAACTACATTTGTAGCCACAGCTGCCCTGGGGCAGACTGACGGAAGCGTGGCTGCCAATCCGCGCCTACGGCCGCTCCGACCACCACCAACATTCACACGCATTCATACTCCAGTGTGAGTAGCAGCACTGGAGGCAAGGTGGGTAAAGTGTCTTGCCCAAGGACACAACAGCACATGAGTAGGACAGAGCGGGAATCAAAACGCCGACCCTTCGATCATTGGACGACCCGCTCTACCACCTGAGCCACAGCCGCCTGTGCATAAACACAGCACCAGTTAAAAGGTTGGTTGGGTTAGGTTTGTTATTTTAATTGTTGTCACCTGGACAACACCATCCCTACAGTGAAACATGGTGGTGGCAGCATCATGCTGTGGGGATGTTTGTTAGCGACAGGAACTTGGAGACTAGTCAGGATGGAGGGAAAGATGAATGCAGCAAAGTGCAGAGAGATCTTTGATGGAAACCTGCTCCAGAGAGCTCTGGACCTCAGACTGCAAGGTTCACCTTCCAACAGGACAACGACCCGAAGCACAAAGCCAGGACGACAACGGAGTGGCTTCCGGACGAGTCTCTGAATGTCCTGGAGTCGAACCAGTCACACTTGAACCTGATGGAACATCTCTGGACAGACCTGAAAATATCCGTGCACAGACGTTCTCCATCCAACCTCAGTGAGCTTCAGAGGATGTGAAAAGAAGAATGGGAGGAACTCCCCAAATCCAGGTGAGCCAAGTTGATAGGGTTAGCCTCCAGTCTTCTTGGGTCAAACCAAGAAGACTGGAGGCTGAAATCACTGCCAAAGGTGCTTCAAAGAACCGAGTAATTTGCAAAATTGTCGAAAATATTTTTCCCTTTGTCATTATGGGGTGTTATGTGTAGAATATTGAGGGGAAAAAAAGAGTGAAATCAATTTTGGAATAAGGCTGGAATATAACAAAATGTGTAAAAATTAGGGCAGGGACTTTAACGCGTTAATTGCGATTAATTAGTTACCACAAAAACAAGTTAAATGTAACAACGCGATTAATTGCACCCTCCTCAGTTCCCTCATTTCTGGCCACCAGTAACTCTGATGAACACTCCAGCCCAGTAGGTGGCGGTAATGAACCTAAAGTCTGTTGGTAGCCATGAAGAAGAAGCACAGGAAGTACTGAGTGAAGTCAGGCACTGGTGAACAGTGAAGGAAGACCAGATTGAGCTTGTTGGACAGAAGGTTTCCTTTTAAAATCTTCCTGATGGCAGCTTGGATAAAAGCCTGGTTGTGTACAAATTGTACAACAAAGAGTTTTCTGATCACTGCAGCACTTCAAGCCGACGGCATCACCTCAATGTAAAACATGTTGCTGTTAGCACCAGAGCTAACATTAGCTACGAGTCATGCTAACGGCTAACGGTGTAGCCATCCCATAATAGACCACTTTTCTAGACAGTGCTTGAGTTTACAGAAAGTCTGAAAATGTCCCATTTTCCTTTTTTTTTTAAATAAATTTTAAATTATAAACACGTATATGTCTATTCATTGATTCAACTGTCAACCACAATTTTATTTGAATTGAAAAACTTCACTTATTGTGTCAAATATTGCTATTTGACAGAACTGCAATTAATTGCGATTAATTCCAAAGCCTGTAATTATTATTATTGTCCCATTTTTGCTTTTTTTTGCTCTTTACAACAATAATAAAATCAAAATGATAAAGGTAATAAAGTGTTAGGACAGAACAGTTGAAGTACAGTGCATCAAACACAATAAATAAATCAATAAAATAAAGCGGCTCCAGGTAAGTGTTTCTGAATAGAAACGCTTCCAGCTGCCTCAGAAGAGCGTTTGACAGGAAGCTCAGTCACCACAGGTTCTAGACCTGGTTAGATCGACAACAGCTGGTTTGTGTTGGTCTGACCTGAGCTCTGGTTAGGACTTCAACACTCAACACCTTCATTCATCACAAACACTATTATACAGAATAGAAGGAGCAGAGAAATGCAGTGAGTGTCTACTGCAGACAGAAACAAGAAAGATGGAGGGATGGAGAGAGATAAACATTAAAGTATTGTAATATGAAAACAGTTGTGTTGAACTACATCAGGTGTATAGAGATTCTACAATCACACTGGATCAATCCTGATCCAGACTGAGACCCTCGACCACTCAGTGATGAGATGAACAATCTGATGGAGGACAAGAGTTCCTGAGGAGCAGGTCAGAGACAGCAACCTGGAGCTGAACACACTCCTACCTACGTATCTATAGTCTACCTACCCATCCACCCATCCATCCATCCATCCACCATCCATCCATCCATCCATCCATCCATCCATCCATCCATCCATCATTCTATCCATCCATCCACCCATCCATCATTCTATCCATCCATCCATCCACCCATCCACCCATCCATCTATCCATCATTTAGTAAAATCTCTGAAAATAAGTCATAATTTACAGATTAACTCTGGGAAAAAAACAGGTGAAAACTGTAAATAACGTCCACGTCTGACTGTAAAACTACATTGTTTTTATTGTACATAAAGCCACAAAAAAATTGCATTTTAAAGACATTTGCTACCATTTAGAAGAAAAATAAGGACTGAATATTAATATTATTTGTTCAGTCCTTAATATTAATTAAGCATGAATTAAAAAAGGATGAAATCTGCAAATAATGTTTATATTTGACTGTAAAATTAGACTAATTTTACTGTATTTAAATTCATAAAAAATTACATTATTTTACAGACATTCGTTGCCATTTATAAGGAAAACTATGAATATTAAAGACTGAAAAAGTTTTTTTATAAAGTTTTTTAACTGTTGTTCAATTAGAGATATTGTTTAAAATCACTGAAACATGTTCATAATTTACATGTTAATTGTAAACAAAAACAATTTTAAAAGTGAATGAAAACTACATAACGTTCATATCTGACTGTAAAATTAGACTTATTTTTATTTTTGAGAAAAAATACCAATGAAAGAATAAAATTTTTTTTAACTGTTATTTTACAGATTTTCTACGTTTTGCTAAACTACAGATATCTTTTAAAATAACTGAAAAATAGAATTAATTTATATGTTACAGTAAAAAAACTGCCAAAACTGTAAATAACGTCCACATTAAAAAACAGAATTTTTACAACCTGACTGTATTTTTTCCTGTATTTAAATCAGCTGAAGTATTATTGTTTTCTGTAGAAGTTGTTGCTGTTTCACTTCGAGATGAAAGTTTATTTCATGTACAAAACCAGACAGATAATTTTCTGGATTTTTCTTGGTAAATCGTGGATCACTGGAGGTCAGTGAGGACGTTTGTGTCTTCATTTCTGCTTCTGGTTTCTACAGAGCTGGAAAGATAAGACAGAAAACAAGTCTGATAAAGACTAAAATAACTTTTCTTTTATATTAAACATATATTATACATAGTGTTTTATTTTTAAATTAAATATATATTATACATACAGTGTTTTCTTTTTAAAGTAGAAGCAGGTGACAGTGATGAGAAGAACCATCACCAGCAGGTGGACGACAAGTCTGATGATGAAATCCATCAGAGGAGCTGAAAAACAGAAGAAAACACATTATTACTGACATTATTTTATTAGGGCTGCCACAAACGACGAATCGACAAATCGCCTGAGCACGAAACGTCATCAAAAGCGGAAGTGAGCGCGCAATGCAACAGAAATCACCGTCCGAGTGGAGCGCGGAACACGCATGGACATCCGTGCTGTGTCATGCATATATAGTATATGCATATACTATATATGCACGATACAGCGCGGATGTCCATGCGTGTTCCGCGCTCCACTCGGACGGTGATTTCTGTTGCATTGCGCGCTCACTTCCGCTTTTGATGACGTTTCGTGCTCAGGCGATTTGTCGTTTGTGGCAGCCCTATATTTTATTATTAAACACATTATTGTTGCAGTTAAACGTGATAAGTTGCTTCAGTTTTGGTTCCTGTCATTGTGAGATAAATAGGATTCAGAAAGTTCACGAAGTTTAATTTTAGCAGCCTCCTTGTGCAGAGATAAACTGCTCCCAGAGCTCCTGCTACACTTGAAATGGAACCGTGACATACTCACACAAGTTAGCTTGTTTAGTCCACATTTTCTCCTTTCAAACAACTTGTTTTCAGCAGTTTTTTTAATAGCTTTTAATACTAAATGAATCCATAAATGAATCCCCTTTCACCAACAAGCCTGTCTGTTTCTTTATAAACACTGAAACAAAGAATAAAATAACAGAAAACCTGTTAACTCTCTGCTCCTGACACTCGGCAGACAGTTTAGTCATGAAGTTTAATTTCAAAGTTGTGGTAAGAAATTTCAAAAATCTACACTTGGTCTCCTTTCACCAGCAATTTGTGAAATAAATATGATTGAAACCGTAACTGTAAACATCAAAAACTGACTGAATTCAATTATTAGCTCGAGAGTTAGCCTCCTTGTGCAACAATAAACTGCTCCCAGCGCTCCTGCTACACTTCTAACGTAGCCATGACACACTCACACAAGTTAGCTTGATTTAGTCCAAAACAGACAGTTTTCAATACAAAATAAATCCTCAAATGAATCTACTTTAACTGTCTAAGTAGCCTCCTGGTGCAGCGATAAACTGCTCCCAGCGCTCCTGCTACACTTTAAATGTGACCGTGACACACTCGGTTAGCTTGATTTTTACTTGATTTAGTCCATCTTTTTAACCTTTATCGCTGCACTAGGAAGCTACTTTGAACAGAAAAGATTTTTCTTTTCTCTTTTATGTTTTGTGTCTTTTTATGTTAAAAGCTGCAAAAATTGCTAAAAAAAAAAAAACTAGTTGTTTAAAGGGAGAAAACATGGATTGAACAAGCTAACTTGTGCAAGTGTGTCACAGTTACATTTCAAAGTGTAGCAGGAGCGCTGGGAGCAGTTTGTTGTTGCACAAGGAAGCTACTTCGACAGCTAAAGTTGATTCATTTCCGGATGTATTTTGTACTGAAAGCTATTTAAAAAAAATGCTAAAACAAGTTGCTTAAAGATAGAAACATGGACCAAACAAGCTAACTTGTGCGAGTGTGTCACGGTTACATTTCAAGTGTAGCAGGAGCATTTAGAGCAGTTTATTGCTGCAAATGGAAGCTACTTCAATAGCTACAGTAGACTCATTTATAGATATATTTTTTTTGAAAACCATTAGAAAGTGCTAAAACAAAAAAACAAGTTGTTTGGAGGGAGTAAAGGTGGACTCAATAAAGTTAACTAGTGTGTCATGGTTACGTTTCAAGTGTAGCAGGAGCGCTGGGAGCAGTTAATCGCTGCACAAGGAGGCTACTTCGACAGCTAGTAGAATTAAGACACCAGTAAGCCTGAAGAGATCTGTCTGAGTAGAAAGTAGAACTTCTATTCCCCTCCTGGACTCTGAAGCTACCTGAGGGGATGAGATAGATCTCCCGGCTGGCGGAGGACAAGTTATGGGAGAAAACGCTGAGGTGGTAAATACAGGTGTACGTCCCTCTGTGGAGGTCTTCTGCAGCAGGAAACAGGAAAACGACCCAATGTGTGACAGCTGGAAGGACGTAGTTGAACGTTGTGCTGGAGGAGGTGAAGACGAGCTGGAAGGAACCTCCTGCATACTGAGGCCTGGTGGAGCAGATGATGCTGAAGTTGGAGCCCAAGAGGACCTGAACCTTCTGCTGCTGGACTTCATCATGGGACGGAGACACGGAGATGTTTGGTTGAACCAGCAGATCTAGAAACACAGAGGTTCCTTAATCTACACTGTAAAAAATCAGCTGTTTTTAACTGTTATTTGTTGAATAATGACTGTTATTTAAATTACAGATGATATCTCACTGAAAAGGTACATTTTTATAAACACTAATTCATTCTTTTACAGAAATTTGCTGCGATTTTTAGAAAAAGTCTGTTTAAGATTTTTTAGAATGTAATAAAATGATATTTTTTTTCAGTTTTGCTAAATTACAGAAAATAACTAGAAAAAAAAGTCCACATTAAAAATCTGTATTTTTATGAACAGCTTTTGACCATAAACCTGCAAAAAAAATCTGTATTTTACAGATATTTGCCATCATTTGAAAGAAAAAATAAAAGGCTGAAAATTTGTCATTTTTAATGGTTATTTTTCAAATTTTCACATTTTAGTTACAGATTTTATCTTTAGAATCACATAAAGTATTGAATTACATGTTAACTGAAGAAAACAGGCCAAAAGTGTCAATAAAAAGATCGAAATGTTTGCAAATGTTGTTCTTTTGCAAAATTGGACTGTAAAATTACTATTTTTTACATTTTAAATTCAGATTTTTTTACTGTATTCTAAACCGTTTAATCCCTAATTTTTTCCTTAGACCTCCCTAACACATAATATGTATAAATTTTTTCATTTCATGTTGGTTTTGTTAGTGCAAATGTAGGTTTTATACTTGACAACAATTGTTGCCGGTGGGAAACTGCATAGTCTAAATTTACACAAATTCTTCAGTTTGACCTATTTACACTTTTTTTTAAAAAAAAGTAAGAATAACGCTAGTAAGTGTAATATATTATAACTAGGCATGGTCATAAGTGTGTTCACAACTTTATAAGATACATAACGATACCATGGCAATGCATACTGAAGAGAGCTAAAATTGACAACATTGCAATTACTGCATTTCACAGTTTCATAAAACAGTTAAATAAGTGTAGAGCTAAGAGCGTGTGATCTTACAAAATAAGAACTGACTGTAGTTTACTAAAATAAAATAAATTCACATTGTGGCAGTAGCTCAGATTGACTGTTTACTGACCACTAACATCATGGCCAGAGGATGAGTGTACATAATGCGTTCATGCAGCTGATAGCTGTTTTGTGTATGGCATCAACTTGTGAGCACCCTTAGAGGATACATCAGCAGGAACAAATCAACAGCGTCTTCTCTAGTTTGTTTCATGCAGTCTGCTGCAGTTCCTCCATAGGTCATAAAATCTGGTTTATTGGATGGACTATGTATTGACTATGTATGTATGTATTGGACTATGTATTATGCTGGTGGCAACAAATGTTGCCATGCTTACGTTTACTCTTCTTATGATCAGAAGATGCATGCAGGCATAAAATTCTCATTATATATCAGTAGAAGACTGATATGTACAAAATATCTCAGTTATATCTGTTAATTAAGATATTTAAATAAATTCTTCTTGTACAAGTTTGAGGCAGACATCTCCTTCCATTGGCGCAGGCAGGAAGTAAAGAGGACTAGTCATGTGACCATTCACACTAGTTACATGACATTGATGCAATTTAGAGGACACAACATATTCTTTGATTTTAAAACTTGCATGAGCTGTCCAAAGCCAAAACAACACTTTTAGAGAACAAAAATTAAAAGAAAAATGAGCAGCAACAATTGTTGCCAGTGGGATTAAACGGGTTAATAACCTAACAGTGTTTTGTTACAGATATTTATTGTTAGTGGACGAAAAATTCTGTTAAAATGTTTATTTTAAACCGTCACTTTACAGATTTTCACAGTTTTGTTAAATTGAAGATAATTTCTCGTAAAACAATAAAAAATAACTCATGATGGTCTCTGAATAAATAATGTTTACATGGTGGATCTTTCTGGCTACTGCAGCTGCAAACTGAGGTAAAGAAGGAACCAAGAAACAGAATTTGTGCGCTTAGTTCATCTTTCAGAGGAAACACCTGAAGCTGTTGTTACCTGAGCAGATCACCTGCAGGCTGTAGATGGTTTGATACACATCGGTCAGACGCAGACAGTTCTGGAGGGAAGCAGCCGACTGGAAGCAGGAGGACTCGATCGACCACACGGGTCTCTTTGATCCAAAGTCCTCTACATCTGAAGCCACGACAGAACCACATTTGAGCTGAGAACACACTACTGCTGCTACTACTGATGTCCAGTTCTGGTTCCGGTTCTGGTACCAGTCCAGGTCCACCACGGGCCTCCACTCTGCATGGACCTTCATCTGCAGCTCACCTGCACAGGTGCTGTTGGTTCCCACCAGCCTCATGTCGCCTATAGTTGAGAGGAGACAGGAGGCAGCTCTGAGAAGGTTCTACTGATGTGTTCTGCAGAACGTTTTCTCTTGGTTCCCAGAACGTTCTTTTTAAAAGTAGAAGAACTAAAGATGTCTTGGTGAGAACATTGTTAGACTGAACGTTCTCCACACTGAAGGCTGCACCAAGAACCTTTGTTTTCATGGAAAGTTGTGGAAACGTTTTACAGATTCTAGAATATGTTCCCTCAACAACATTTTCAGAACGTCTTCCGAAAACGTTACTGTATCCTGATATCAACACCTCAGACAACAGACAGTCTTTGCAGACAGAATGTTCCACCTTTATGGAAACATCTTTTAAAGAACGTTCTGTCATCTGAGGTGGTAACACCTGAAAAACATTTTCTGAATGTTTCATTGAAAACATCAATTTGTTATCATCAGCGTTTTAAAGAAGAACGTTCCCTCAACATACAAGCTAAATGTTCCTCCTTTAATAATATCACATTACGGGAATGTTTTATAAACATCATCTGAGGCCTGGAGAACATCTGTATAACGTTCTGAATATCGGTTTGAGAACCTGATCTGAGTTTCTGACATCTTCTGAATGTTGCATTCAGACTTTTTGTTCCTTTACATGAACATCACTGTAAATTTTCTGAGAACATTCTCTGAACATTTGATGAATTTTTTTCTGAATAAAATCATGAGCACTTGTGGGTAATAATCTCCAACGCTGTGGGAACGTTACCTGCTATCTGGGAGTGATTCCAGCTGCAGCTTTACCTGAGCAGGTGAGTGTGACGGTGGTTCCAGGTGAGCAGGTGTCTCTATCTGAGTGGTCACAGTGCAGCAGACCAGACTCATGGCCTCCACACAGGAACTCTGTGCTCCACTCTGGAGCTTCTCCATAGAGTTCCCCCTTATATCCTGAAGGAGAACCACAGCCGAGCTCCCTGCAGACCACCTCAGCATCCTGCAGGTCAAATCCATCTGAACACACTGAGGACCACACCTGGTTCCACTTCACCTGCAGTCCACCTGAACACAGGTGAGTCCCGCCCACCAGCCTCACAGAGTCTGCAGGAGGAGATAGAAAATCAGAAGGTTCAATATTTGGACAAATTACATCCAAACTACTGATTCCACCAAGACACCTATGATGGCATCATGATGTGAAGCACAGTGGTGGCAGCATCATGATGTTCCTCAGCAGCAGGTCCTGGAAGGCTTGTAAAGGTAGAGGGTAAATGAATGCAGCAAAGTCTAGAGAAATCCTGGAGGAACCTGATGCAGTCTGAAGAGAACTGAGACTTGGAGAAGATTAGTTTTCCATCCAGACGACGAGTCAAAGCAAACAGTCAAAGATACTCAGAAATGATTTAAAGACAACAAGGAGGAAGTTCTGGAGGCCGAGGCAGAGTCCAGACCTCAATAAAACTGAGGATTAGTGTTTGGACCTGAAAAGTTCTGTTCACTCAGGATCCCTGTGGAACTTGACATTAATTTCTAATGTAATCTACTGCTGGTGTGATTATTGGTGTTACCTGAGCAGGTGACTTCCAAGCTGTCAGAGATCTGTTCATGATTCACTGTCACACATTCCTTCAGTGCAGAATGACGGCAGGAGGAACCAATCCACCAAGCGTCTTCCTGTGGATATTTAGGTCTGTTTACTGCTGAGACTGCAGGACCACAGTTCAGCCGTCTACAGGTCATAGTTGCCACCTTCAGGTTCCAGTCGGGGTTTTGGACTTTAATCGCTCTCCAGACTCCGTAATGTTTCATCTCCAGTCTACCAGCACAACGGCTAGCTCCTCCCACCAACCGAACATCATCAGGGTCTGGACAGAAAGGGACTGATTACAGAAAGTGACTTGAAAAAGAAGAAAATAGTGAAATCAAGGCTGCAGCTTTACCTGAGCAGGTGAGTGTGACGGTGGTTCCAGGTGAGCAGGTGTCTCTATCTGAGTGGTCACAGTGCAGCAGACCAGACTCATGGCCTCTACACCGGAACTCTGTGCTCCACTCTGGAGCTTTTCCATAGCGTTCCCCCTTAAACCGCCAAGGAGAGCCACAGCCGAGCTCCCTGCAGACCACCTGAGCATCCTGCTGGTCAAATCCATCTGAACACACTGAGGACCACACCTGGTTCCACTTCACCTGCAGTCCACCTGAACACAGGTGAAACCGGTTCTTCAGCCTCATAGAGTCTGCAGAACGAGATAGAAGATCAGAAGGTTCAATATTTGGAGAAATTCCTTCCAAACTACTGATTCTGCTCCATAACATCAGTGGTCAGCGCTGATTCACACGATACAAATTACAGCATTTTAACACTTTTTATCTGTGATATCTATTTTTTTGAATTATACTATTTTCCCTGTTTGTTAAAATAACAAAAGCTCATAAAGTCACAAAATAAAAGTATTCATTTACATGTTGACTGTTCAGGTGTTTAGTGAAAATGCAGGAAGAAGTGTTTTCTAGACATTTAGAAAGTTGGGTCACTGGATGTTTAAAAAAAAACAAAAAAAAAAAACAGTTTTACAGATACTTGAAGTCCTTCACTTGGGGCAGCACCTCCCCCAACCTGGAGGAAACAATCCACCAGTTTCCAGCTGAGAACCATGATGTAAGACTTGGAGGAGCTGAATCACATCCCAGTCGCTTCACGTTCAGCTGCAAACTGCTCCAGTGCTGCTGAAGGTCTGATGAAGCCAACAGAACCACATCATCTACATAAAGCAGAGACGTAATCCTGAGGTCCCTAAACCAGACACCCTCCTCACCCCAGCTGGGCCTTGAGATCCAGTTCATGAACACCACAAACAGGATCAGAGACAAGGGACAGCCCTGGTGGAGTCCAACATCCAGGTACCTGTCTGCTGTTTCAGGAGACCCCTAAGACATCCAGGCTCAAAAATCCTCCTCCTTCAGCCTGGTGGCCTCCTTCACCGTTGGTGTCCACCAGCAGATTTTTAGGTTGGAACCACAACAGGCACCAGTGACCTTCTGGCCACAGCTCCTAACAGCTGTTTCAACTATGGAGGCTTTGAACATGGACCACCTTGTCCTAAACTTGACCCAGGATGCAGGAGAAACTCTTCTGGAGGTGGGAGTTGAAAACTCTCTGGACCAGGAACTCCGCCAGACATTCCCAGTTCACCCTCACTACAGGTTTGGGTTTACCAGGTCTGTCTGGACGTCTTCCCCACCATCACTGGCAGCTCTGCTCCTCTCTTCATCCAAGTGTCTGAGACATTCGGCTGCAGTTCTGATGACACGACTACAGAGTCGATCATCACCCTTTGTTCTCAGGTGCTCTGGTACCAGGTACACTTATGAGTCATCTTATGCTCAAACATGGTGTGTTATGGCCAATTCATAACTAGCACAGAAGTCCAATAACAGAACCCCACTCAGGTCAAGATCAGGCTGTTCCTCCCATCACCCTCCTCAAAGTGTCTCCATCACTACCAAAATGAGAGGTTGAAGTCCTCCAGGAAAACTTTGGAGTCCCCAGGGGGAACCCCTTCCAGGAACCACCCAGAGACTCCAAGAAAGTCGAGTATTCTTTTTTAGAACTTAATCTTTATTCTCATTTCTTGAAATTCGTACAGTGTACATACCGTATTGGCCCGAATATAAGTATGAGTATGAGGTAAGTGTCACTGAATCAACAGGGACAAGGCAGGCCTCCATCGTTCAGTGAATATAGATTTTTGGAGTCTTAGTGCATAGGTAATCTGCTCCATTTGATATATGTCCCACACTTTTTGAATCCAGATGTTATATGTAGGGGGATCAGGTTTCATCCACCTAATAGTTATACCATTCAGAGCTGCTGTGAGTAAAATGTTTAAAAGGTATTTCTTGGCCCTCCTATACAGGCCATTAGGTATTACCCCTCATACTGCAACTGCCAGGTCTTGTGGAATGTCTTGTTGAAAGACCTGCTGGAGAGCATCAAAACGTCTTTCCAGAAAGTGAACAGTTTGGGACATGACCAGAAGACGTGAGTGTGATTTGGGATGTGTCCCACAGCCTCTCCAGCATGAGTTAGGACATGCTGGGTTCATTTTAGCTGTTATTACAGGTGTTCTAAAAAATCTAGTTCTTACTTTCCATTTGAATTCCCGCCATGTGTTTGAATTAGTGGCTAAATGTGCCTCAGTGCAAGCCTCCATCCAAGTATGCTGTGAAATGTCCTTATTTGCCTCTGCCCCCCATCTCTGTTTGATCTGAAGGGTGTTGTGTGGGTTCATTGATAAAAGTATGTCATATAGTTTGCCAATCATTTTTTAACTTGCTCCCCCAGTTGTATTTCAATGAGGAACTTTTCTATGGGATTGTGATGTATAATTTTTTTCCACTCCTTGTGCGTTGTTAGGAAGGTTCTTAGTTGTAAATATCTGAAGAAGTCCACCCTCTCAAGGTTGAAGTCATTTTTTAATTGCTCAAAAGACTTGAAGTTGTCGCCCTCGAGTAACTGGCGCAAATAAATAAGTTTATGATTTGACCATTTTCTAAAGCCAGAATCTAAGTTGTTGGGTATGAAGGTCTTTATAAATCCAATGTTCACGAACGGTGAGAGTTTTGCTAGGTCAAAAGCTGACTTTATTTTCCTCCATACATTGAGAGTGTTCATAGTCCATTGTGCTAGCCCCTTAACAGAGCCATCCAAAAACGGGAGGGTTTCCAGAGGCCCAGGAGACATATTCTTTTCAATATTAAGCCAGCGTGTGTGTGTATCGTTCTGGATCCATGACATCAGAGGCTTCATTTGCGAGGCCCAGAAATAATATTTCAGGTTTGGGAGCTTAAGACCTCCAGCTGATTTTGGGAGTTGCAAGGTTTTAAGTTTAATTCTTGGTCTCTTATTTTGCCAGATGAATTTTGAGATCATTTTGTCCAAGTTTTCAAAAGTTGATTTGGGGATTTCAATAGGTAACATTTGAACTAAATATAGTAGTCTGGGCAGTACATTCATGCGAATACATTCGATGCGGCCGAGGAGAGAGAGAGGAAGTGAGGTCCATCGTTCTAAATCACTGTTGATGTGCTGGATAATTTTAACGTAGTTTGCATCATACAACTTTTGCAAAGAAGGGGTGATATGTATGTCTAGGTATTTAATGCCATCTTTAGGCCATCTGAATCCCCATGGTGATTTAATGCTGTGTGGAATATTTTCATTGACATCCATTGTCTGGGTTTTATCTTGTATCCTGAGGAATATCCATACTCGGAGATCAGGTTCATTAGATCCAACTGACAATATTTTGACCGAATTTGTACCGTTCTAGAGTTTGAATTAGGTACTGCCATGACACTCGATCAAACGCCTTTTGTGCATCTAAGGAAATAATCACTGTTTTGGAGTTCTTATCTTTTAGATGTGACATTATGTTCAATAAGCGTCTTAGATTGTCTCCATAGTGTCTCCCCTTTATAAAACCAGTTTGGTCAGGATGGATGATTTGTGTGATTATCTGATTAACCCTCCTCGCTAAGATTGCAGTTAGTATGCGTAGGTCGCTATTCAACATTGATATTGGTCTATAGGATTGACACTCAGTTGGATCTTTACTCTCTTTATGTATTACTGCGATTGTTGCTTCTGTCCAAGATGGGGCCATAGTTTTTGATTCTAATGCATAATGATACGCTTTTAGTAGTAAGGGGGTCAGTAGGTCTTCGAAAGATTTGTAAAACTCATTCATATAACCATCTGGCCCTGGGCTCTTATTGTTCTTGAGTGATGAAATCACCCGTGTAATCTCTTGTATTGTAATTGGCTCATCAAGCTTCTTCGCTTCCTCCTCAGATAGTTCAGACAGTTTTATGTGCTTAACAAAGTTTGCTAGTTCAGCATCATCTGTGCAGGTATCTGAGTTTTTATACAAAGATTTGTAATATTCTGCAAAGACATTTGCTATTTTCTTTGGTTTTGTAATGAATGTGTCTTGTGATTTTATTTTCTGTACTGTGTTAGAAGATTGCTGCTTTCTCAGCCTAAATGCTAATAGTCCGCTGGCTCTCTTGCCATCTTCATAATATTTTGGATTGGTAAATCTTAGGTTACCCTCTATCTTGTCTGATAGTAAATTATTAAGTTCTCTACGAGTTGTGTTAAGCTTACTTATAAGGGTAGAAGATACAGTTTGTTTGTGCTTACTTTCTAACTTTTATTTTGTCTTCCAGTTCTTTTTCCTTCTGTCTTTTTCGAGCACTGGTGAATGAGATGATACATCCTCTAATATAGGCCTTAGCACAGTCCCACAGCATAAGGGGGGATGTTTCAGTTGTAGTGTTAATTTCCAGAGATTGTTTAAGCTCTGTTGTTATAAAGGCAATGAATTTTTCATCATTAAGGAGGGAAGTATTCAGTCTCCAATGTTTCGAAGTTTGTGAATGGCCAATATCCCATTTTAGTACCACTGGAGCATGGTCAGAGATAGTAATAGGGAGTATCTCGATATTCTCTATCCTATGTAACTGAGCCTTAGGAGTAAAAAAGTAATCAATCCTTGAGTATGTTAAGTGCCTACTTGAATAGAAAGTAAAGTCTTTGCCTCTTGGGAACTTGCTTCTCCTTATATCTACAAGACCTGCTTCTTTGCTCTGGTTTTTGAGCATTCTGCTCATTTTAGAGAGGGAAGTTTAAGAGGGAGGCTGTTTATCCATTTGGTGCGACATTACACAGTTAAGGTCTCCTCCCATCAGCAGCAGGCCAGAGCTAAACAGTATAAGTTCATTCAAGAGTGTCTTAATGAACTCAGGTTCATCCTCGTTTGGTGCATACACATTGATAAAAGATACTTCTATACCGTCTATTAAACCGTTAATTAAGATGCATCTCCCCTCCGTATCCTTATGCACCAACGTTTGGGTAAAGTTAATTTGTCTATGTGTGAGTATGGCTACACCCCTCTTTCTTCCTGACAGGTGTGAAGAGAAATATACTTTGTCTGCCCATGACTTTGTTAACTTTCCATGTTCTTTATCTGATAAGTGAAGGAATGCTATCTGGCAATTAATTTGTTTTAGTTGCCGTAGAATTTTTTTTCTCTTGATTGGACTATGAAGACCCCTGACATTATAGCTAACCAATTTTAGTGTGTTCATTGCTTACAGTAAGTGGTTAACATTATGATCCTTTTAAACCGAGGGCTGGGGATGTAAGATGGGGAGCGGAGGCAAACCAACAGTGGAGGAGGTCTGGATATTATGTGGATTCTGTGGAGTAGTAACGAGAGAGTGAACAAGTATGAAAAGAAAAAACAAAAACTGCTACTGTTTGAACAAAGTTTGACTTCAACTCCTGATGGATCCTCTAAGAACAGGAGGGTCAGAACATAAAACAATAGTTAGGACCATAACAACCTAACATTGATGGTAGAAGAGTGGGACTGAGTCCCTGGCTACTAGAATCAAGCAGCAAAGGTGCACAGTCTAGTACGGAGTTGACTGTGCTTGGGGGTACTTAAGTAAGATAGAGTGTCCATCATTCAGGCCCCTGCAGACATAGATGGTTCTACAAATTCAGACAGCCTTCTGTTCAAAAGTAACAAGGGAAAAACCCAGAAGATTAAACAACAGAGATAAGTACAAGGTGAATTCAGCATGCATAATTGTAGTTTACTATTAGCGCCATTTTTAAGGTATATCTGGCACAAACAGCTTTTTTAAAAAAATTTTTTAGGAGGAAAGGTAGAGATAAACAAATGTAAGGGTGTAACAGTCAGACACTGTGATCAGATTTCACTGTTGTTCACAGTAAGTATAAGGATGCACTTAGTCCTCAGACTCTGTAGAGGGGACAACTATCACCTGGACATACTTCATGGCTTTCCTGGGATCCACAAACTCTCTGACCTCATCTTTGTGTGAAATCCGGAGTTTAGCATGGGACAGCAAACCGTAGTAGACTCCTTTTCATCCTCTTAAGGTCTTCCTTATGTCTGTGAACGCAGCTCTGGCTTTGGCGATGCTGGCGGTATAATCGGGGAATATGGCGATCCGTTTTCCATTGTACATCAATGGGGTTTGGTCCCGGGCCCGTCTTAGTAGTCCTGTCTTAGTCCCGTCTCCGTCATAGTGTAGTTTAGTGATGATCACCTGCGGCTTCTCTCGGACCCCCGGTCTAGCAGGGGCGACGGTGCAATGAGAGCGGTCAATTTTTATGTCCCGGTTCATGGCTAGGACTTCTCTGATAACTTTAGCCACCGCTGTAGGAGAGCTGGAATCTGGCTGCTCATCGATACCGACGATACGGATGTTTCCCCGTCTCATTCGCCCCACCATGTCCTCGCATCAGTCTGTTAGAGTTTTCACTTGGGTCTGTAGGTTGGTTATTGTAGTTTGTAATGAAGCCGCGTCGTCAGACCATGTTGATAATCCGTCTTTTATCTCCTGTATGTCCGTCTGCATGTCCGTGACTTCAGCGTGGATTGCTATTTTTTGTTCATAATCTCTGACCAGACTGCTTTTAATTCAGCTTTCAAGACGTTGGAAGTCCTCTGCTAGTGCACTTTTTACCTCTTCTCTTATGATTTTTGAAATTTCTCCTCTCAAAGATGAAAGTATATCATTTTTCATTGCTTCAGCGGCCATACCTGTGTCTTGAGGCTGGGCCAGAGAGGGTGTGTCGGGGTAGTCTGGCATACGCTGCTTCGTGGTCCTTGCAGGCCGGGTTGAGCCACTACCGTACTTGTATTTTTGAAGTATTTCCGCTATTCGAGTTCAAATTGGTCGAGTGGTTTGACCTCTCAAGTTTGCAGAGCAGTTTGAGTGGGTTTTTCAGTTGGTCTTCTCGCAAAATTGGCTGTTTAATAAGTAATATTGACAAACCTGCAGGAGCTCTGAAAAGGCATCTTACTCCATGGCTGGTTCGCTAGCACCCCCAAAGGTCGAGTATTCTGAGCTGCTGTTCGGTGCATCAACACCAACAATCAGTTTTCCCTCCACAACATCCAGCCGCAGAGACTCGACCCTCTGGTCCTCCAGGTAGAACTTCAACAAAGCTACTCTCAGTCGGGAGTTTGTGAGGATCTCTACACCCACCCAGTGCCTCTCATCCTGGGCAACTCTGTAAAAAGAGAGTCCAACCTCTCTCCAGGAGTCTGGTTCCAGAACTGTGCGTGGAGGTGAACCCAACTATATCTAGCCTGTACCGTTCCACCTCCTGCAACAGTTCAGGTTCCTTCCCCAGCAGTGAGGCTCCACGTCTGGCTCCACAACCCACAACCGGTCTACACTGATTTAAATACACTGAAAACTGTTTTCCCTGTTATATTTCACTGGAAACACATTTTACCAACACACTGTAAAGTTGACTCTTGATGGTTTTACCTGAGCAGGTGATCTCTATGACACCAGAGGAGGTTTCATGTTGTGTGTCACATTGAAACAGATACATGGCGTTGCAGTCAGATTTGAATCTCCAGGTGTCTTTTGGACCCGTCTCTCTTCTCCTGGTTGAAACTGGAGCTCCACAGTCCAGCTCTCTGCACACTCCGGTGGCAGACCACAGGTCCCAGTCCGGATAGTCCACTGGTTTCCATTCACCCCAGTTTCTCAGCTCCAGAGTGCCGTCACACCGGCTAGATCCTTCAACCAACCGGATCCAATCTGGATCTGGGTGGAAGCAGCAGCGCAGGGTAAACAAACACAACCAGGCTTTTAAGTTTTAACTGTGCTGCTGGAGATGTTTCCTCCTACCTGAGCAGGTGAGTGTGAGGGTGGTGCCAGGTGAGCAGGTGTCTCTATCTGAGCGGTCACAGTGCAGCAGACCAGACTCATGGCCTCCACACAGGAACTCTGTGCTCCACTCTGGAGCTTCTCCATAGAGTTCCTCCTTAAACCCTGAAGGAGAACCACAGCCGAGCTCCCTGCAGACCACCTGAGCATCCTGCAGGTCAAATCCATCTGAACACACTGAGGACCACACCTGGTTCCACTTCACCTGCAGTCTACCTGAACACAGGTGAGTCCCGCCCACCAGCCTCACAGAGTCTGCAGGAGGAGATAGAAGAGCAGAAGGTTCAATATTTGGAGAAATTCCATCATTACAACATTCCTGTCGGTGCTGATTCACACTGTAAAAGAATTACAGCATTTCAACAGTTTTTATCTGAACATTTTTGGAATAATTTATTCATATTTTACAGTTTTTCCTGCCGTGACGTTTGAGGAAACGCTGATCAACAGTTTTAACCATTTTCTGATATTTTAGATTAAGCAACTAATCGATTAATCAGTTTGTCATTTTTGAATATTATCATTATGTTCATACAGATTTTCCCTTGTCTGCTAAATTAAAAATAATATATTATAAATAAAAAACACTGAAAAATATATTAGTTTAGATGCTGAATAAAAAATTAAATAAATTTTGTTCACACAAAAAACTCCAGATTTTCCATGTTTTGCTAAATTACAGATAATTTCTGCTAAAATCACAGAAAGAAATATTAATTTCCATGTAGACTGTACAAAAAAGAAAAAAAGACCAAATCTGTGAAGTTTTTCTGAAAAATCTGTATTTTTTAAGTCATTTTTTCTCTTTAAAAAGTTTCACCATAAAATTTTTACTGTTTAAATGAGCAAAAAAATCTTTATTTTTCTGAAATTTCACACTATTTGAAATTAAAGTATATATTTTAAAGATTGCAAAATAATTTTAAAAGCATGTTCAAATTATCTTGTAAAAAAAAAAAAAAGAAAAATTACAATTTTTTGTAAATAATCTGTAAATAATTCTCAAGCAAGCATAAGTTATGGCAACTGGACTAACCTCGTGTGAGTCGAAAACGTTTCACCTCTCATCCAAGAGGCTTCTTCAGTTCTGAAAGCCTGGTGGGGAGTACCAGATATTTATCCACCAGGAGAGTGGTGGCAAAAACAAGTGGACAAAGGCCCGAAACCAATAGACTCGTTAGATGTTAATGTGAGTCGTTAGCCTTTGATGGGCGGTCGTTACCCCTCCTAGCCCTCTGGGAGGGGTGGTTGGGGGTCACCTGACTGCAGGTGGGACAGATGGCTGCACCTCCTTGGGAGGGCTCTAAGAACGGCGTTGTAAGTGGGAGACAAGTGGTGTCTGAGGCCCCCTCCTCTGTTCAAAGATGGCCGTTCTAGTTTGACATGAATGGCTTCTTTTACCCCTCTCTCAAACCATCTGTCCTCTCTGGCTAGAAGGCGCACCTTATGGTCATCAAAGGAGTGCCCCTTCTCCTTGAGGTGGAGGTGGACTGCTGAGTCCTGGCCTGTGGTCGTGGCCCTCCTGTGTTGTGCCATGCGCTTGTGTAATGGCTGCTTAGTCTCTCCAATGTACAGGTCAGAGCATTCCTCATTGCACTGCACTGCATATACCACATTGCTCTGTTTCTCCCTTGGAATTTTGTCCTTGGGATGGACCAGCTTTTGCCTCAGAGTGTTGCTGGGCTTGAAGTGTACTGGGATCTGGTGGGTGTTAAAGATCCTCCTGAGTTTCTCTGAAATTCCTGCCACATAGGGGATGACAATGTTGTTTCTCTTTTTGTGGTCCTCGTCTTTCTTATCCTCCCTGCGCTTTTTTGCTGTTTTGATAAAAGCCCAGTTTGGATAGCCACAAGTTTGAAGAGCAGAGTGAATATGTTTGTGTTCCCTTCTTTTTCCATCCGCTTCTGATGGGATGTTCTGTGCTCTGTGCTTTAAGGTACGGATCACCCCCAACTTGTGTTCTAGTGGGTGGTGTGAATCAAACAGGAGGTACTGGTCTGTGTGAGTGGGTTTTCTGTAGACCCCAATGTTGAGTTCCCCATTGGTTTCAATGCGTACTTCGCAATCTAGAAACGCCAGACAGTTGTCTTGGACATCCTCTCTTCTGCAGCCATCTGTCCCACCTGCAGTCAGGTGACCCCCAACCACCCCTCCCAGAGGGCTAGGAGGGGTAACGACCGCCCATCAAAGGCTAACGACTCACATTAACATCTAACGAGTCTATTGGTTTCGGGCCTTTGTCCACTTGTTTTTGCCACCACTCTCCTGGTGGATAAATATCTGGTACTCCCCACCAGGCTTTCAGAACTGAAGAAGCCTCTTGGATGAGAGGTGAAACGTTTTCGACTCACACGAGGTTAGTCCAGTTGCCATAACTTATGCTTGCTTGAGACTTACCATGACCTGGATGACTGAGAACATCCACAGATTTAATCTGTAAATAATGTTTATGGCAAATGTATATTCCAAATAGTAATTTATGAATTTATTCCTTTACAGCATTTGACAGTAAAATTTTTAATTCTACTGTATTTAAATGAGTAAAAAAACAAAAATAACATTATTTTGTTGATATTTGTCATTATTATTATTATCATCATTCATCCATCGCTTAATCCTCATTAAGGTTGTGGGGGGCTGGAGTCTATCCCAGCTGATTTAGGGTGAAGGCACGAGACACCTGGACAGGTAACCAGTCTGTCGCAGGGCTACATACAAAGACAAACAATCACTCTCACATTCACACCTACGGGCAATTTAGAATAATCAATGAATCTCAGCATATTTTTGGACTGTGGGAGGAAGCCGGAGTACCCGGAGAAAACCCACGCATGCACAGGGAGAACATGCAAACTCCATGCAGAAAGATCCCGGGAAAGCCGGGACGCGAACCAGGGATCTTCTCGCCGCAAGTGCTAACCGCTAAGCTACTGTGCAGCCCCCATCATCATTATCATTTTCATTTTCATTATTATTATTATTATTATTATTATTATTATTATTATTATTATTATTATTATTATTATCATTATTATCATTATTATTAGTGGTTTCTCCTCACCTGAGCAGGTGATCTCCACTCTGAAGGAAGACACCAGAGTTACTTCAGCTCTGAAGTCAGACTTGGTGACCACATCTGTTGGAGGTTCCTGGTCCAGAGTTCTCCTGAGTGAAACCACAGAACCACAGCTGATCCTCCTGCAGACCTGATCTGCTGCCGTCAGGTTCCAGTCCCAGTTCTGGTCCCTCACTGGTTCCCAGTCCGACTGACGCTGCTGCTCCAGTCTGCCAGAACAGGGACTTGAACCTCCAACCAACCGGACCTCAGCAGGACTCACTAATAGGACAGGAAGTGGAGGGTTTCAAAATAAGACTCCCAGGAATTTAACAAAACAATGAAAATCAGTAAAATAGCAGCGATCAACCCTAAAACACAAACTTTTATTTCAAATAATGACAAATATCAGGAAAATAATTACATTTATTCCTAATTTAAATACTGGGTTAGAAGCATAAAATAACTTTAAAAACTGTAAATGTGATGATTTAAGATGGAAGTTAAACACAGAAGACTTTTAATTTGAGGAAATGTGACAAAAAATAGAATAAATGACGAATAAATGATGAGAAAAGTGAAGTGAGGAGGTTTAATGTTGGAGAACTAATGGTGTCCAGCAGGAGGCGCTGAAGGAGGAGGAGAAGAAGAAAGAGGAGTAGAAAAAGGAGAAGGAAGAGGGAGGAGTAGAAGGAGGAGGAGGAGAAGGAGGAGAATAAGAGGAAGAAGAAAGAGGAGAAGGAGGCGGAGGAGGAGAAGGAGGACGAGGTGGAGGAGGCGAAGGGGGAGGAGGAGGAGGAGGAGAAGGAGGAGGAGAAGGAGGAGGAGAAGGAGGAGGAGGAGTGAAGAGAGACCTAAATATTAACTAAGTTCCCTCTGATCCTCTGTAGTGTCTCCAGCATCACTGCAGCCTTCAGCTGCTGCTCACACTACAACTCTGGCTTTCATAGTCAAGATTTTTTTCATAGTTTTAAGGATTTTTATAGTTAATAAAATTCAATAGCTTCACTCTTATGGACTGTAGTGTCACCAATTAAATTACATACATATTAAAGCATTAAATATTTTTTCAGAATTTTAAGGAAATGTTTATAATTGATAAAACTCAATAATTTCACTCTTACACACTGCAGAAAAAATAAACTCCATCCAGCCATCAAAGGGGTCCTGCTGATCAGACCTTCAGGTTTTTGACTTCAAGTATCATCTGTACAGGCCTTAACTTTAAATATCATCAGCACTTTAACATTATGGTTGAAATGAATCAATGAACGCTGAAACCTTGTCAGAAGGCGTCTTATTGTCTTTGTTCCAGGGGTCAGTGCTGGAGGTGACAGTCTAAACAGTTCAGTTTGGTATACTGCTGTTATCTGATGCTCTCTTCGGTGACGATTCCAGGTTCATTACTGTTCACGATCATGGATTTGGACCCACAGGAGCACTATGGACCAGTGCCATTTTTACTGTGTATTATATCAAATCTAGCAGCCAGGGGTGGACCGGCCATCTGGCATAGCGGACCCTGTCCCGGTGGGCGGGTGTCTAGTGGGGGCTGCTCCAGTAAACTAGCTGTGAAAATGGAGCCCATACCTGGCCGTCAACGGCAGCAGGAGCGTGGGCGGAGCCTGGGCGGAGCCTGGGCGGAGCCGCGACAGGTGCAGATCTTGGTGCTAGTAGTAAATATTCAACCCCCCTCCCTGATTTTTTGCCCCAGTCCACCTTTGATAGAATCACAGACATCAAGAAAAGTGCTGTCAAAGCTAGTTTACTCATTAATCCTTCAACTTCACACACTAAATATTGTACACAACTCGACATGGCAACAAACAACCCACATAAAATCTCATTCAGTCACTAAAACCAGTGGGGATCATTTGAAACGTTGTGATGAGTTTTGATTCAATGAAATTCTCTGAACATCTGTACATTAATGTTCCACAATCCACCAAAACATGGACGAGCACTGCAATCTGTTACAACACAAAGTATCTGAGATATGGAACAACTATTCTATTACTCATAAATAAAAATCTTGACTATGAAAGCCAGAGTTGTAGTGTGAGCAGCAGCTGAAGGCTGCAGTGATGCTGGAGACACTACAGAGGATCAGAGGGAACTTATTCAATATTTATGTCTCTCTTGGCTGTTCTGTTGCAGACGCTCCCTGTTCACTCATAGACACCAGTGTTATTTCTGCAGAGACTTTTGATCAAACTTTGCTTGTAGCACATCGTCTACCTTCCACCGACGGGAAAGAGGCATCGTTTATGTTTTCACAGCGTTTATCTAATGACTTATTGATGCTGAAGTCTGAATCTGTGAATATCTTTCCAACTTTACCAAACTCTTTTGTTGTCATAAAATTAGCAGCAAATATATTTTTTAACCACTTTTTGTTGTAAGTTGAAAGAAAATTTCAGTTTATCAGGAATTATAGAAACAAGTAAACTGTTATTTTGCTTGTTTTTTCCTAAATTTATTTTAAAAATCTGTATTTTTGCCGTTTTAGTAATTTATTTGTTTACAGCATGTGGCCATGAAATTACACAATTTTATTTATTTAAATCAGCCAAGAAGAGAGTTATTTTCCAGATATTTTCTGCTATTTCAAAGAAAAAAATATACATATTAAAGATTGTACAACAAAAAAAGCATCATGTTTTGCTAAATACAGATATGAAAAAATATATTATTAATAATAAATGACAAAAATATTTTAAAATTCTGTATTTTTACTCTATTAAAAATTAGTTTTTTTTGTAATGTGCAAACATAAATTACATTATTTTTAATGTATTTAAGAAATACAGGACTAATATTTGAGAAGACAAGTTGATTTAGAATAAAGTAAAAATCTGAAATTAATACAGATTCCTTTGTGTTTTCAGTTAAATTCTGAATTTAGTGGTTTTATTCCCTCATAAATTGAGACGTTTCCAGCAGCAAACAAACAAACTGGTGCAGAAAAGTTCACCAATATGCAGAAAATTTAGCGTTTAAAAGCTTCAAATTCAAAGTTTCCTTTAAATCCTGCTGTCATGAACACGACAGGAGTTAAGAAGAGCAAAGTGAAAAAAAAAAAAGAAGAGCAAAGTGAGTCTCAGAGTTTGACTTTTACGACCAGTTTACCTGGATAAGATGAAATATTCCATATTTTAGGGACAAACGCAGGAAATTCATTGACTCTCTTTGGGTTTAACGTAAATTTATGTGTTTTACAGAGAAAAAAAAAATTTGATTTTGTTTTAAAAAGTTATTTTACAACAGAATAAATATTTGAAAGTAACACAGAATGCCTGATTCCAGGGCATTTTAATTCATCTCTATTTGTTTTGTCTGGTTTTCATATATGAAGACATTTTAACAGCAAATAGGTGCAAAAAAGAACAAATTGGTGCATAAAAAAGAACCAAAATGTATTAAATTCATTGTTTGATGATGAAATTCCTACAAAATCTGCTGCCATGTGTTGTTTTCTCATAAATACATTTTAACAGTAAATCGGTGCAGAAAATGAACAAATAGACGCAGAAAAATGACTCAGAATGCATTAAATTAATGGTTTGATGGTCACATTTCCTACAAAACCTGCAACCATGTGTTGTTTTTTCATAAATAAAGACATGTCCAGGATAAATTAGTGCAGCAAATGAACAAAGAGATGCAGGAAAATGAACCGGAATGCATGAATTACATGTTTGATGCTCAGATTTCCTAGCAAAGCTGCAGCCTTGAACACACCATTCTGTATTCTGTGTTCATTTGAGTCTTTGTGGTGGATGCATCAGTTCAGAGCTTGGAGAATAAAGTGTAAACGTGTCCGTCAGTAAATAAGGTCCTACCTGAGCTGCAGAAACCCAGAAACAGCATCAGAGCTCTGAGGTCCATGTCTGCGGCTGCAGAATGAACTTATTTCCTTCTTTAACGTCTTTATCAGACCAGAGTGGGTTCAGCCTCCTGCTCCTGCTGCTGCTTTCAAGAAACATTTTACAGCAAAGATCCTGCAGAAACCACAAACATTGAAGGCTTTCATTTCAGGAAAAAATGATTAAAAAAAATAATAACAACTTAAAGAGTGAAATCTGGCAGAAAATGAGGCTAAAAAATATTTTAAAACTGTAAAAAAATAAATAAAAATGATGCAAATATCTGTAAAATAATTATTTTCATGAAGTGATTATTATTTATAAAAGTAAATATGTATGTAATTTAAAAATAGAATAAAATCCGTGAAGTAATTTAGATTTTGCCATCTTTAAATCATATTTTTCTCTCCTAAGTGCTGACAAATATGTCAAATATATATTTTATTTATTTTTATTTATTTATCCTTAAAATATGTTTATCTGTTTATTTTTAATTATTTATCTAAAATTATTGTTCATAGAAGTACAGATTTTTGTCCTCTTTTAAAAAACTGCGCACATGTAAATTCATATTTTTATTCAATCAGTGTGTAGAACATTTATTATTATAATCTTTTTTATAGCCAACATGCACAAAATCTTTCTGTGATTTTACTAAATATATGTAATTTCAAAAATGCAGACTTTTTTTGCCATTTTGAAACCATAAATTTTTTTAACCCCTCAAATACCGAAAATATCTGTAAAATATTTTTCAGATTTATATATAGTAAAAAACTGTGTAATATCCAGGTAAAATTTCTGTTAAAAATATAAAAAATAAAACTAAAAATTTATATAATAGTGTAAATTGATATTTGTATTCAATCATTTTACTCTATTATCTGTAATTTAACAAAGCAGAGAAATTTTGGAAAATATTATTTTAAATAATTATTTACCATATAGCAAATATACATAAATTGTAATTTTAAAAATAATTTTTAAAAAATTCAAATATAAAAAAAAAAAATACAAATTTACAAAAATAAATACAACCTTTGATGTGGACATTATTTGCAGCTTTTTTCTGTCACAGTCAACTTGTAAATCAATATTTTTATTCTATTATTTTCCAGAACATTATCTGTAATTTTACAAAATCAGTAAAACACCAGTTTAAAGAATTATTTCAGGTGAACCAAATATGTCAAATTATTGCACGTATCTGTAAAATGATGACGTTTGCTGAATTAAATCCAGTAAAATAGCGTGATTTTATGGTGAAACGTTGCATTCTTTGCTGTCATTTCACGATTTTTAGATCTAAATAATCAAAACAGGGAACATCTGTCAAATAACACGACAAAATGCAGCTGAAACTGTTAAAAACCTACATTTTGTGCAGTGTTTATGGACAGTAAAGCTTCAGATTTCTGCTGCTGCAGCAGAGCTAAAAGCTGAGAAGAGGAAACCATCTTATCGTGTAGAGTTTCCTAAAAATACAGATCAGAAATGCAGATTAAAACACGACAGTGAGCTGAAAGATCAAACATTTGGTCCAGACACCTAAACATGACTGCACAGTTGGTAACTATTAGAATAATAAATTAATGATTTGAGCATTTTTAAATAACAAAAAGTTTAAATTCTTTGATTGCAGCTTCTTAAATGTGAATATTTTCTGCTTTCTTTCCTCCTCTGTGACACTAAACTCAACATCTTTGGACAAAACACACTTTTGTCATCTTGGACTGCAGGAAATTCAGATTTTTCACCAATTTCAGATATTTTATAAACCAAACAGCTGATTGATGAAGCCTCACACACAAAATGACTAAAACAAGAAACAGAACAACAGAAAGATGGCCGCCAGCTCAGTCCTCTGTTTGTTTGTCAGTGTGCTCTGAATTTCTTCACTTCTTACTGTGTTTTACGAAGTCTACAAATTTAAACTGACAGTCAGTCAATGAAGGTTTGCTTTTACAACCAACAACTGCATACTTGGCCGCTCCTACAGACTTTAAAATCTAGAATGAGGAAAGAATTCTGCTTCTGAAAATAAACCTCCTGCTCTCTGCTGGTCTACCTGCTAGCAGAGCTATCCAACTAGCCTCAGTTTAGTCCTCTGCTAGTTTAAGCCTGGACCTCTGCTAGCTTTAGCCTGGACCTCTGCTAGCTTTAGCCTGGACCTCTGCTAGCTCTAGCCTGGACCTCTGCTAGTTTAAGCCTGGACCTCTGCTAGCTTTAGCCTGGACCTCTGCTAGCTTTAGCCTGGACCTCTGCTAGCTTTAGCCTAGACCTCTGCTAGCTTAAGCCTGGACCTCTGCTAGCTTTAGCCTGGACCTCTGCTAGCTTTAGCCTGGACCTCTGCTAGCTTTAGCCTGGACCTCTGCTAGCTTTAGCCTGGTCTTCCACTTGCTACAGTCTGGACCTCTGCTAGCTACAGTCTGGACCTCTGCTAGCTTTAGTCTGGTTTTCCACCTGCTGCAGTCTGGACCTCTGCTAGCTCTAGCCTGGACCTCTGCTAGCTTTAGCCTGGACCTCTGCTAGCTTTAGCCTAGACCTCTGCTAGCTTTAGCCTGGACCTCTGCTAGCTTTAGCCTGGACCTCTGCTAGCTTTAGCCTGGACCTCTGCTAGCTTTAGCCTGGACCTCTGCTAGCTTTAGCCTGGACCTCTGCTAGCTTTAGCCTGGTCTTCCACTTGCTACAGTCTGGACCTCTGCTAGCTCTAGCCTGGACCTCTGCTAGCTTTAGCCTGGACCTCTGCTAGCTTTAGCCTGGACCTCTGCTAGCTTTAGCCTGGTCTTCCACTTGCTACAGTCTGGACCTCTGCTAGCTTTAGCCTGGACCTCTGCTAGCTTTAGTCTGGTTTTCCACCTGCTGCAGTCTGGACCTCTGCTGAAGATGGTGCTTCTTCTCATTACCTTGCGTTTCTTGTTATCTGTCTTGAATCTTGGGTACCTTACAATCTCAAGACCTTCCCCCTCTCATGATGAAATACTCATGCCCTCTATTTGCTATGGCAGTACATTAAACTTCAGTTTACCAACCAGGGACATCCTGGCTTTCTTCCTGCTGAGGCCTCTTGCCAGGTCATCACTGTAAATGAGATATTGTTCTTAATTGAGCCTACCGGGTAGAATAAAGAATGAATAATACAAGAAACGAGACACAAAACAATGAAAACAAGACACAAAATGATCAAACAAGATACAAAATGACTGAAACGACACAAAAACAACACAAAACAACAGAAATGACACACAAAACAACAAACACATGACACAAAATGACCAAAACAAGACAAAAAACAACAGAAACGAGACACAGAACAACAAAAATGAGACACAAAATGACCAAAACAAGACACAAAACCACAGAAAACAACAAAACAAGACAAAACAACAAAAATCAGAAACAAAACAACAGAAATGCAACACAAAATGACACAAAACAAAAATGAGACACAAAATGACCAAAACAAGGCACAAAACTACAAAAATGACACCCAACAACAGAAACAGGATAAACAAACTACAGAAAAGACACACAGAACAACAGAAATGAGACACAAACGGCAGTAAGGAGATGAAAAATGTTATGTTAAAGATGAGAGAAAAACAAACCCAAACTGTCTGCTTGAGCTTGTAGAGTCTTTAAAAGTAGAAATAGTTGAATATCTTTAGACAACATTTGATGTTCCAGTGTTGGTAAAACTTGCTAGAAACATGTTGATTCCAGGTTTTTAGATTCTAGGAACACAAATAATCAATAATATTCAACTTTATTGTTGTATTTTCTGTCCTTCAGCTCCTTTAACTCCTGGATGAATAAAACCTGAAGCTGGTTGAAGACGCAAACAGAAAATAAAAAAACTTGTTGTCAGATTTGTGTGGAGATGTTGATCTGAGTGTTGAGCAACGTTACGAACTGCTGGTGGTTTTATTAAACCTTAAGGCTTCCAGCTAAGAGAACATGGAAACTGATGCTGTTAGATAAATGTGGAGGTTTGATCCTGTTTGAACCAGAATCTGTTGATAAAGGCGACAAACACACGACATACAGGAACCAGATGACGACGAGACACAAAACAACTAAAACACGACACAAAATTAAACAAACGGAACGCAAAATTATCAAAATAAAACACAAAACAAGAGAAGTGACACACATGACATTTCTCTGTGTGTTTGCATGTGTACATATGAATGTGTGTCCTTGTGTAGGTGTGTGTGTCTTTGTATGTGTGAATCTGTGTGCTTGTGTGTATATGTATGTAAGTGTGTGTCATTGTGTATGTATGTTTTTATGGATGTATACAGTCATGGATAAAATGATTAGACCACCCTTCCCTTGTTTTCTCCAGTGTCTTGTTCATTTTAATGCCTGTTACAACTAAAGGTACATTTGTTTGGACAAATAAAATGATAACATAAGAATTTAATTTCAGAGCTGATATCAGACATTTTCCATGATTTTCTTGATAATAACCTAAATCCCTTCAGTTCTTCCATCAGTATCTATGGCATTGTTCTGATAAAAACAGCTTTTAGGATCCCATGTTTTCTTTTCTGTCTGTTTCAGTCCCATGATCCACACAGGAGTTAGTACTGATTCATAACCATTGTTTCTGATGACTGCATCCATGCGTCTTGGCTGTTCTCCACCAGCTTCTGACATTGTTCTGCTTCACAGCAGCCCAGTCCTGTTCATTAATTCTAACTAATCTGCTTTCTTCTTGGGCTTGTGGTTCTTCATTTTGCGTTTGATGATTTTCCAGAAGTTTTCAGTTGCATTTAGATCTGGTGATTGAGCAGCCAAGGCATGGTTCCAATGTTCTGGTTCTCCATCCAGTCATTGGAGGCAGGAAAGAGTTTTCCAGCTGATGGAAGAAGACTGTTTTCCAGAGTATCCCTGTACATGACCTGGTTCATTGGTCCTGTTCCACCCAGACTGAAACTACCCCAGATGGTCACTGATCCACCCCCATGTTCTACTGTAGGGGCAGACAGTCTGGTTTGTAGCTTCTCCAGGCTTCCTCCTAACCAGTAAGTTGGCTGGAGTGGACATCAACTGAAAACTGGATTCATGACTGAAGAGAACTTTAGTCCAGTCATCAACAGTCCAATCCTTGTGATCCCAGCAAAGAGTAACTGGTCTTTCCTCTGCCTTTCCTTGGTGAAGGGCTTCTTCCTGCCCTGTGGGATTTCAGACCAGCTTCAACAAGTCGCTTTCCAACTGTCCTTGCTAAACAAGTCCCATTTCTCCACAGTGTTCACTCATTTTTAAGGTCCCTGGAGGTCTGAGGATGATTCCTGACAGGAATGGATGAGTGACGGTCATCTGGTGGGTAGAAAGATGTTTCCTGCTGCTAGCAGTTTGGTAGAACCATGTTGGGCTTGTTTTTTCTTGGTGTAATGAACGGCTGTCTTGGAGATCTTCAGTTTTTTCACTACCTGCCTCTCACTCATGCCAACTTCCAGCAGTGCCAAGATGGCTGCTTTTGTGGCTTCACATAATTCTTTAGTTTTAGCCATTATGTGAGAGCTGACAACTTCTGAGTTGTGCTACGGCTTGAATGTCAGCAGGAAATCACTAGACATTTGCATGAGCTGCTGATGACATGAAATGGCCTCTTATAGACCCTGGAATACAATGAAGCTGAAGCAGGTCAAACAGGACATAAAGTGTGATGGAATCAGCTGCATTTTCAGGTAATATACCTTTAGTTGTACCAGGCATTAAAATGAACAAGACATTGAAGAAAACAAGGGTGGTCTAGTAAGTTTTTCCATGACTGTACATGCGTGTGTTTGTATATATGTTTGTGTCTTTGTGTATTTATGAATGAGTCTTTGTGAATGTATGTGTGTATTTGTGTTTTTCTGTGTATTTATGCATTTGTGTGTGTCTATGTGTATTAGGGCTGCCACAAACGACGCGTCGACGAATCGCCTGAGCACGATACGTCATCAAAAGTGGACGTGAGCGCGCAATGCAACAGAAATCACCGTCCGAGTGGAGCGCGGAACACGCATGGACATCCGCGCTGTATCGTGCATATATAGTATATGCATATATTATATATGCACAACACAGCGTGGACATCCGCGTTTACGATACAGCGCGGATATCCGCGCCGGATCGTGCATATACTATATATGCACGATACAGCGTGGACATCCGCGTTTACGATACAGCGCGGATGTCCGTGCGTGTTCCGCGCTCCGCTCGGACGGTGATTTCTGTTGCATTGTGCGCTCACTTCCGCTTTTGATGACGTATCGTGCTCAGGCGATTCGTCGACGCGTCGTTTGTGGCAGCCCTAATGTGTATAAATCTATCTTGTGTTATTTTCAAGTCGAAGAGTTGAAATAATCTAAATAAATATGTTCATCATTATTATTATATATTTAGTTCTTTGAAACTATTAACTAATCAGCTCCCAACTATTAAATTCATCATTTATCATTTTCATCATCTATTTATCAATTTAAGACCAAATGCTGTGGTTGCAGCTTTCTAAATTTCACAAACTTGCTGAAATAAATTTGTGTTTCCACAGATTTCAGAGGAGATGAAACTGATTCAGTCCTCACTGACCACCTGGATCCACTATCAATGTTTGTTTTTCTGATTTAAATGTCATTATTCTCCACTGTCTGGATCAGTCCTGAAGTAAACTGAAGAAACATCTTAGTTTGTAATTTGCACAAGATCATTTTTGACACTGTTTTCTGTTAGCATCTCAGAAGATTTATCTTTAGCGTTAATCCTGCTGGTTTCCAGACGGCAACAGGGAGGAAAATCAGTGTTTCTGGAATTAATTTACGTTAATGAATATATCAAAACATTAATAAAATGTCCCCCAAACTTAATAAAATGCCCAAAAATGCTGATAAATGCCCTAAAAAATTATTCAGATGTCTGAAAATATTAAGAAAACGTCAGAAAAACATTAATGAAATGTCCAAAAAATATTTAGAAAATGCCCCAAAATGTTGATAAATGTTCTTAAAATTATTCAGATGTGTGAAAAATATTAACAAAATGTCTAAAAAAAAAAATGACCCAAAATATTATTAAATGGTCCAACAAATATCAATGAAATGTCAGAAAATTATTTCAATGTCTGAAAACATTAATAAAATTATCAAAACAAATCATAAAATGTCTCCAAAAATTATTAAAATGCCCCAAAATGCTGATAAATGTACTTAAAAAATTATTCAGATGTCTGAAAATACGAATAAAATTTCCAGAAATATTACTGAAATGTTGAAAAAAAAAAAAAAAGAATATGTTCAAAAGTGTCTCATTTCACCTACATTGATTATCAGGATCATCATCTTTAGGGTATTTTTTTTTTTTACATTTACTGAAGGCACTAATTGAACTGATTGAAGTTTAAATAGAAAATAAAGAAAATAAGTCTTTTCTGACTGCCCTATGAGCTACAAAATGAAAATAATCAGGTTATTTTAATGCATTAATAACATTTCAGTCACAATAAAGGGACTACAGACACTTTTTGACAGGTGGGAACTACATTATTTGAGATAAATTGTTCTTTAAAGGTGTTTTAACCAGTAAAAATTAATAGATTAACTGTAATTTAAGGCACAAAGAAGGTAGAATAATACAGAAACATAAATGTAATAGTAAAAGAGATGATTTCGTGCAGTTTTTATTTGTTTGGTTCAGATAAAAGCAGCTGTAGATGGAAAACAAGCAGAGGATCACTCCGGTCCGTTCGTCACTTTCTGATTTGCTCAGTTTCCATTAACCTTCTCCTTAAACACTGAATCAGAGGCTAATTTTAGCATTAATTAATAATTCTACCCAACTGTAAATGAATATTACTGAACATTATGTGAACTCTGGTTGAATATTTACTCTGAGAGAGAAACTTACCGATCAGCAGGAGTTCAGGCGGGTCGAAGTGAAGTAAAATCCGGTTTATTCCAGTTTATTCCGGTCTAAGTCTCCGACTATTTCCTCATTTCGGTCGATAACTCCGCCGGTACCGGTTCTAAACGCGTTCTGACACGTTACAGTTCGTTCTGTCGGTTTAAAATTCAAATATTCCGGTTGATAAACAACGAAAATCCAAAACATTGTCTGACTGAGAAGTTCGTTCGGCAAACCGCCGCCATTTCGGCTCCTCCACCGGAAAGCTGCCATCTTGCGCTGGTGACGTCATACGAATCCGGAGTCTGCGCAGTAGTAATCAGGAAGTAAAGCCGCAGTATCGACGCTGATTCAAACTTTTTTTTTTTTTAAATCTTTTCTTTTCATTTCAACAAAGCGTCACATGTTAATTACATTGCATCTTAGAAATTTACATTTCACTAAACATACATAAAACACAAAGAAAAAACAACAACAAATAGAAATACAATAACAAATAAATAAAAATAAGGGGTCTGCTAGGATGGGGTAATAAATTTGTATTTTTCTAAGATTCTTAATGTTTTTATCAATTTTTTATTCATTTGATTTGATTTTTCAATAGTTTTTAGGTAACTTTGGAAATCTGTAGTTTCAAATACATAAAAGGAGGGTAATTTCTTGAGCCAAATCATCTTATGAATAAAGAATTTTGCTCGTATTAAAATCAGATTAATAATATATATTTCATCAACAGAGAAATTAGAGTTGTTAAAGTAAAATAAAATATCTGTTTTTTTTGAGTATGGTTTCTTTTTTAAGTATTCTTGAGATATATCTTTGTAAATGGAACCAAAAGGAAGTGGATTGAAAACAATCAACAAATATATGCTCGACAGTTTCTCCTTCACAATCACAGAAAGTACACTGGTACACTGTCTGGTATAAAAAGATATACATTTGCTTTGACAGGATAGTATCTGTGGATAATCTTATAAAGAAATTCTTTTATTTTATTTGTGAGTATATACCTATGAGGCATTAAAAAGACTGTGTTCCATTGTTTTTTATTCAGACATACTGAACGATACTTACAAGCTGGAGTTGTGATATACTCTAGACCACGTCTAATAAAATTATTTGAGCATTTTTTATTCAACAAATCCATGCCATTTATGGAAATAGGGCTCTCCAAAGCAGAGTGTGGTAATCTGAATGTTACAAGCAAGAATTTTTATATTGTAAGGGATCGATCTGATCACTGTATGAAATTCTTGCCTGGAAACCTCAAAATGGTGTCTAAGAATGCCTCATAGTTATAAAACTCACCATTATCATTTAAGAGTTGTTTTACAGTGTTTACGTTGTTCATAAACCAGTTGTTTAAGTACAAAGTCTTATTTCTGAGTGAAATATAAGAGTTGTTCCATAAGATACAGTGGTGAGGAGAGTAATTGTGTTTGTATAGAAGCTGCCAGCATAATAAAACTTGGTGGTGAAAGTTTGCAAGTTTGATTGGTAGTTTTCCTATTGAAAAGGGACATTTTAAGAGAAAATTAAGGCCACCTACTTTCTGGAAGAGATAATTAGGAATGGAGTTCCATAGGCTGTTAACATTTTTTTAAGTATCTTTTGATCCAATTTATTTTTATCGTTTGATTAAAGACATCAAATGTCAGCACATTTAGTCCTCCTTCAGCTAGAGGATTAGGAAGAACTATTTTCTTCACTTTGTGAGGTTTGTTTTTCCATATGAACTTGAAAAGATTTTTATCTAGTTGTGAACATGTAGATTTGGAGACAAATAATGAGCTGAAGGCATAAGAGGCTCTTGACATTCCTTCTGCTTTACGCTGATTCAAACTCCTCCTCCTCATGAGTTTCCGGCAGGCTGGATACCTTGCGGCACATTGCTGCCTCTCGCAGGTCAGGGTGAGAATGCAGAATTCAGATCATTCCTACTTCCAAGAATGTAATCCTGTGGAGTTGATAAAGTGAAGGACTGCGTTCACTGTCCTTGCCTGGTTCTCTCTGGGATTAAGGCAGTGGTTCTCAAATTTTTTCTGTCAGGCCCCCCTTCGGAGGACAAAAAACTTTCGTGCCCCCCCAATAACTTTGTGCATGATTGTGACAACAGAAGTATTTTCATTGTGATTATAAGGGTTTATTTCATTTTTAAGGTTGGGGTTAAAATCTTGACAGAAAAAGAAGATTAAAGAAATAAACTACATAACAAAAAGCAATTAAATCAAAGGAAAAAAATTAATACATAAAACTTTTAAAGAGTTTTATTATTAAAAAGATTTAAGAAATTTAAGATGTAATTTTCTAATTAAACATTTAATTTTTTAATTAAATGTTTTGTCTTTTTAAACGTGTAATAATCAAATTAAATGTTTTGCATTTTTTAAAATGTTTAATATTCTTCTTGTTGAATTGTATTTTTTAAAGTTTAATTATGGAAAATATTTATCTGTAATTTTTAATATTGTATTTTAAAAATTTTGTTTAATTTCATAATGACATGTATTGTATCTTGTTGAATTATCTCATTCAATATTTTGTCTGTTTAATATAATTTAATTGTATTTAATGTTTAACTCTACATTTAATTAGATTATTAAACCTTATAAAAGACAAAACATTTAATTAAAAAGATAAATGTTTAATTACAAAATTACATCTTAAAGACAATAAAACTTTAAGTAGGAATTAACAGAAAATACAATGAAGCATTTAAAAGAAAATGAAACATTAAAAGGTAGTAAACATTAAAAAAGAAAAACCTTAACAAAGATTTAATCAAAAAATTAAACATTGGGAAAGAAAAAGGAATTTTTCAAACAAGCCAATAAAACATTTGAAAAAACACAATTAAACATTAAAAAGACAAACATTTCAAAATCAAATCAGACATTAGAAAAGAATAAAAGGTGAGAAAAGAGCAAAACTAAACATTTAAGAAGAATCAAACTAAAGACAAAACATTTGAAAAGACACCAGTTAAACTTTAGAAGATCAAATTAAACAGAAGAGACAATAAAAGGATGAAAAAGAGCAAAAACAGATAAAAGTCTTAAAGCGTTTTCTAGTCTGAAATGAAAACATCAAGTTGTTTCTTCAAACATTTCCTCTTTCTATGTTCTTGGTTTGATTGTGGACAGATTTACTAAGAACTCATTTAGAAAACTGCTTTCCAGATAAAGTCTACTAGTAGTTGAAGGCATTGATCAAACTAATGTTACCTTCTGATCTCCACAAACTTTACTGTTCAGTGAAGAGAATCAAAGTTTGTTGAGGATTTCTAAAAAACCCACAGGTGAAGGTCTGAGAAGAACTCAGATGGATGGTCTAAATGTGAAATCAAGATCTCATGGTCACAAGTTTTAAGGCTTTCTGTTAACCAGAAAGTTCAAACTAACAAGAAGTACTGAGAAACTTTTAAAATTCAGTCCTCAGAGTGTCTGAAGGTTCAAACTAACAGAGAAGTACTGAGAAACTTTTAAAATTTCAGTCCTCAGACTATCTGAAAGCTCAAAACTAACAGAGAACTACTCAGAACTTTTAAAATTTCAGTCCTCAGACCTATCTGAAGGTTCAAACTAACAGAGAAGTACTGAGAAACCTTTAAGTTTCAGTCCTTGGACTGTCTAAAGGTTTAAACTAACAAGAACTACTCAGGAACTTGGAGGATTTCAGTCTTGGATTGTCTGAAGGTTCAAACTAACAGAGAACTAACTGTGGGACTTAGAAAATTTCAGCCCTCAGACTGTGTGAAAGCTCAGGTCCTGAGGACTCGGAACGTGTGGGTGGCTTGGAAAGTCTTGGAACTGAGGGTTACAACCTCCAGCACAAAGGCTGAAGTCCAACCTCCTGAGAAAACAGTCGAGACTGTAGTTGAAAAAAAAAATGCCAAAACGACAAAAATAGATGATAAACGCGCAAAAAAAAGAAGAATTAGTATCTGAGTAGCTATTTGACCTCATGTTTATTAGTTTTAGTGGAGAAAGTTATTTTAATTGTCGATTAGTCTCTTAAAAACCAAATAATAAATTGGATTAGTCAAGAGGTTTAAATTTCTTACTTTGTCATATTTTAAATATGACAAAAAAATATAAAAATAAAGCGTCTTGAGACAATTTGACCTGTAATTGGCGTTATATAAATAAAATTGAATTTAAATTGTATGTATCTTGTAATGTTGGAGTAATTCAGCCATATATGTTGGAAAACACATTTTCTTTGTCCATTAATCTGTTGATTGTTTTCTCCAGTAATTCATTTCTTGTTTTGGTTTATAAAATGTCAAACCCAAATATATTCAGTTTACTGTCATAAAAACCAAAAAGATTTACATTCATGATGCAGGAATCAGGCAGTTTTTCACTTTTTATCTTAGTTTAGTCAGAAAGATAGTTGATAATGTGTGAATTGTTGCAGCTTGTGAGCCGTAAAAGGTTTTAATCTTTGGGGCCGAGTGTCAGAAAACATTTAGAAACCAACATCAACAAAACACTCAACAAAGATTTGAACATCATTAAAGGGAAATCCAACTTTTGCATGACAATGTCTAATTAAAGGACATTTATTTCCAACGTAAATGTGTGATATTCATCCTCTGGAGCTTTCTCTTCACATCGTCTTCCACCTGGACTGGTTTGGTCGGGAGCATGTGCAACAAACATTTGAAAAACTGCACTTTAACATCAATGAATGACACTGAAGTTTAATCTCTACATAAATGAGACTGAGTCTGGATGTGCTGCTCTGTCATTAACTCCTAAGTTTAGGGAAAGTTCAAACAAAAGAGGACAGTTCAGATAAGACTTGAGAATGAGCTTATTTTGAACAAACATCTCAGACTTTCTGAGCTTCAGCACCTCTAGCAAGATATTTTAACAACAAGCAACTCAAGAGATCCAGAAGTTGGAGAGAGTTAGCTTTAGCTGAGCCAAAGAACATGTGGGACGCTAACCTAGCAAACATTTCAGACTTTTCTCTGTGAATTCTGAGAAATAATTTCCTATTTAATGACAGAGCTACACATCTTAACTCAGTCTCATTAAAACAGACTCTAATTCAGTGTCATCCATCCATATTAAAGTGCAGTTACCCAAAATGTTTGTTGCATGAGCTCCAACAAAACCTGTCCAGGTAGAAGGCCACTTTGACAAACAGGAAGTGGAAGATTCCAAGCAGATTTATAGAAGGGGGAACCGGACTGTACTAAGTGTGGTCGAGTATAGAGGGGTGTTTTGTGGGTTTTTAAGGCTGATAATGATTATTAGTGAGACATTTGGAGTAGATATTCATTTGCAGTAAATGAAAGTATTTAAAATCTTGGAGTTAAACTTAGAAGAACACAAACTCTAACAGAAAACTTTGTTGATACGTTTTTGTTTTGTTTACAGATGTTAAGTTAAAGGAGTTTTATTCGTGACGTATAACCAATCAAATCACTCCAGAAGACAGAGCGACCACAGGTAGATAAAGGTTCAGAGCCAAAGTAGCGCCATTTTTAAATGTATTTATTACCGTAAATCAGTAAAAAATAAAATACTGATAATCAGTAAATCAGTCAGCCCACAATTACTACAATTCTACAATGTATGTCTCTTTCCTTTGACTTGTTATTTGTACAATATACGATGTATATGATGGTGTTTTTTCATACCAAAGGCTATACTATGATGTTTTCTAAGAGACATACCATGCTACTCTGTTTGTTCTGGCCCTGGGCCGCTGCACTCCTCCTCTGTTGTTTTCTGGATTGTACTCAGCTGCATGCCTTCGTCCACCCGGCCTCCGTTGACTCGTCCCGCCTGCCGTCTCTGGAGCTGAAGCTGGATTGGAACAGACCAAAGTACAGTCCAATCACGATGCCAGCTGCCTCTCAAAAGGCTCCTTCATCTGGCAGGTGGCGGCACTTCTTCTGAGGGGAAGCTGAGCTGGCCCGGCAGAACTTTGGAGATGTGTTCCAGTGGTTGGTGGATGTGTGGGGAGATAGAGAGGGACCTTTGAATTGTTCAGAAAGGAAAACAGGGAACCCATTGGTAGTTTTAGTTTAGGGTGCTACTGCGGTGTGTTTTTGGGTTTTAAGAGGTGAACAGGAAGAGTTTTTTTTCGTATTGATTATCTTTTACTTTGTTCCTGGTTGGAATGCCCATCAATGTCAACATGAAGTTCACTTTTAGTTCTGTTGATTTATTTTTCTTTTACTAACACCCATTTGTTTTAACCCCCTCACATGTTGTGTTGTTGTAAACTTACTCTTTCAAATAAATACTCGTCTAACCCTCTGGAAACCAGCGTTTGGACTGTTTTTGTGTTGCTCCTCACCTACTGACAGCTGTGGACTAAAGGCTATACTGTGACGTTTTTAGAGCGACATGCTATACTATGATGTTTGTTGGGCGACACGCTATACTATAGGCTTTTTTAATTGACATATTACTGTGACTTTTTGTTTTGTTTTTTGTTTTTTTAGCAACATATAAGAATTCGAACAGTTTTAAAAGTTACTATACTTATTACTTGTGCAATGAAATTATTATTCTATGGCATTTTTTAGATGACATATACTCTGAGTTTTCTTGAATTACATACTATTTTGACAATATACTGCACTATGACATTTTTTGAACCACATATCATACATGACAATTTTAGGCAACATCCTATCATTTTGCGCTTTTTGAACCACATAATAATCTATGTTTTGTTTTTTTTCTTGCCAACATGCTGTACTATGAACTACAGGCCATACTATGTTATTCTTGAGTAAAGCATACTATACTTTGACATTTTCTGAACTACATCCTATACTATGGCGTTATACACAGAGTGCTTTGGTTACATGTTGATTTATAATCTAGATTTTTTT
>CM049575.1:34743464-34825964 GCA_027123335.1 Amphiprion clarkii
ATATATATATATATATATATATATATATATATATATATATATATATATATATATATATATATATATATATATATATATATATATATATATATAAAATAAAAAAACTGTGAAAACATGAATATGCAGGGCTGTGTTATTTTGTCTGATTCCATTTTGTTGTTTTTCACAGTAAAGATCAGGGGTGTCAAACTCATTTTAGTCCAGGGACCACATAAACCCAGTCTGATCTCCAGTGGGCCCCACCAGTAAAATCACAGCATAATAACCTATAAATAACCACAACTACAACTTTTCCCCTTTGTTTTAGATTAAAAAAAAGTACATTCTGAAAATGTTCACATTTAATGAACTATCTTTTTACAAAATATTATGAACCTGAAATTTCTTAAGGAAAACAAGTTCAGTTTCAACAGTAGCTTATTATGCCTCAGTTCATCATTTACACATGCATTGTAGCTGCCAGATAACAGTTTATCTACAAAAACACAAAACATTCAGTCACAGGTATCTGGAACTGGACAATCTAGTATTTTACTTCATGATCAGAACAACTTGTCAAGTTCTAGAAATTATTTTAAATTTACAGTTTTACAAATTTACAATTTACAGTTAATGTTGTTGTAATTTTTATCATTTGTAAAGTCGTCCCGCGGGCCGAAATGGACCGTCTGGTGGGCCGGTTTTGGCCCACAGGCCGTATGTTTGACATCGCTGGTAAAAATAATCGGAGGAGATGAGCCGAGTACGTGACGTGATCGAGTACGCTGGGGTTCCGACTGCACATTAACGATGCGTTCTCCCGTTCTCTGGAGTCTGTACTTCGGAGTCTGAAGTACAGACGTAATGGCTCGGTTGCTAGTGCTGCTTGGCCTAGTGACAGTAGTGCTGTTATCAGTGACTGTTATGCTATTTACAGACCCTGGAGACACACCCAACAGGAAGCGGAGAAGTCACCAACATTTTGGAAAGTCAGCGTGGGAAGAGAACACCTGGTATCGAGCTATGAATTGGACCACAAGGGGTAAAAATAAATCTAACTGTTACATCTGTTCACAGATGCCCCAACTAAAAGATTTTGTTGTTGCCCCTACAAAGGTACAATGCTGAAGCAATGTTGCAACAGTATCAACCTACTACCTCAATACTTCCCTACAATAGAAAAAAACAGAATACACGTTTACAATAATCAACACCACTTATTTATTTACAATCCAGTCCTGGTTTCCGTTAGTCCCTTCCGTTTATAGTCCGACCCGGCCAACACAAATAATCCACTCCAGGTTTTCCAACCAATCCCACCCAAGGAAAAATCCAAACAAGGAAGTGTCTCGACTGTTCTTTCAGTTCCAAAGAAATACACAATCCAAAGAAAAGCGCTGCCGTCCGGTTTGGAACGGAGGATGAACCATAAACGATGGAAAAGAAAATAAACTAAACTCACAGGCCCTCGTTGTTTCGGCGGAGATGCTTGTGCCGCAGCTGGGCGTCCTCCAAGGGAAGTCCGGCTTGTGCCGGCAATCGGTAGCCGGTGTCTGTGGAGGACTTGTTGGGTTTTTTTGTGGGGAGGCCAACACCATCGACTTACTCTCACTGACTCCTCCGTCATACTGCTTTGGAGGCCGGCAGATATCAGGAAGTCGTAGGGCCGGCTCTCCCAGCGCCCGGAAAAGCAACCATCTTACTGGCTGGAAATGCAGGTCGGCTGATGGGGCGTGGAGGACAGGTAAATGCACACCCTCCCAACACACTCAACACAATACACCTTGGCTATCGCCACACTCTCCCCCCCTTGAGGGAGAGAAAAAAAAAAAAAAAACGCAGTACATAGAAGGCATTACAGTATCAACAACAATAAATGACCCCTTGATTAGTGGAGGTATGGCTCGCAAATACCCCACCAATATCTCAGAAATTTTACACCCATTGTCATCGCCTTCTGCTTTCCACTTCGAATGCAGATTTTGATATCATTTTTAAATAATTTCTATGTTGTAAGTCACTTGTGATGTTTGAAGCCATAATCCTGAGAAAAGACATCAAAAATGTTCAACTTTATGTCTACAACAGAAAAAGGCTAATTTACACATTAGAACATCTGCTAATATATTTGAGATAAAATGAGCAAACCAGAAAACCCCCTTATCCTGGTTTACAGTCATATAAGTCCAAATCATGAGATATTTAGGATCTTTTAAGTGAAAACTGTAGAATTTTAAGTTACTAACTCTCATGATATCCATTTACTTTATTATTATTTAAGTGGTGCCATTTTAATTTAAAGTAAGGCAGTTGTTTAATACTCTGTCAACTTATAGAGCTGTCTTCTATATAACTGCCTTAACTCACAGCTATCAGATTCATCATCCATCGTTGTTTTCTATCTTTGTTGTTCCTTTTCCAGGAGAGCTGGAAGGAGTAGTTGGGAATCCAAAGAACTCCTCATCCTCTGTCTCCTCCTCAAATATTCCCTGCAGTTGATGGCGCTGCAGCTCATCCATGTCTTCAGCCGTTGGATAGCAAGGTTTGAGGCGGGAGATATGTACATTTCGACGGCCTTCCCCGCTGTTTTCAAGAACCACCTCATAGTTAAGAGGTCCAGTCTGCTGGAGGATGCGATAGGGACCCTGCCATTTCGGAGCGAGCTTTGCAGTGAATGATTTTTCTGCCTTGGACATGGGATGAGCGCGTAGCCAGACTCTGTCCCTTTCTTCAAAACTCATATCCCTACGGTGTTTGTCATAATTTCTTTTCTGTCGCTTACGGGCCAGAAAAAGGTTTTTAGAGACAAAGGCCTTCAGATCATTGAGCTGGGAGATTTTAGAGTAGACTGCAGAGTCAGGCACAGCGTCTTGTGGCTGCAGCACTACGTCCAGTGGTCCCCTCAGTGGTCGACAAAGATTGAGTTCAGCCGGGGTGACGCCTGTGGATTCATGTACGGCTGAATTTAAAGCAAATCTGAACTCTGGAAGATACTTATCCCAGTGTTTGTGCTGAGAACCCACAAAAGATGCTATCATGGTTTTTAGAGTACGGTTCACTCTTTCTGTGAGATTTGTCTGCGGGTGGTAGGCAGATGTCAATTTCTGTGACACATTCCATGTTTTGCAGGTGGCTTGGAAGATGGAGGATATGAACTGGGAGCCTCGGTCTGAGAGGATGTACTCTGGTATACCCCACCTAGTGAAAATTTCTTGGGTGAGAATGCGCGAGATAGACTCAGCTGTTGCTGTCCTCAGGGGAAAAAACTCCACCCATTTGGAGTAGTAATCCACAAACACCAGTAAGTACAGATTTCTACTGGAGCTCTTGGGAAAAGGACCCATTAAATCCAATCCTAACATTTCCCAGGGTTGTCGTACCTCTGTTTGTTGTAATTTCCCTGCTGGTTTGCGGCTCTCCGGTTTGTAAAGTTGACAGACTCGGCAGTGTGTTACATACTGCTTGACATCCCAGCTCATTTTTGGCCAATAAACCAGATTCTGCATTCTCCGGTAGGTCTTGTATCTTCCGAGATGGCCAGCTAGAGGATCGTGGTGGAACAATGTCAGTAGTTGTGAACGCAGGCTTTCAGGTATGTATACCTGATAAGTAGTCTTGTGAGGCAGTTTCACAATCCGGTAGACCATGTCCTCCAGTACCGTGAAGGTGGTATTAGCTTTCACCTCTACGTCTCCCTTATCCATCACATCTTGATATATGGCTTTGCATTCAGGGTCTGTCTGCTGGGCGAGCCACACTGCCTCGACGGTAATAGGCAGTTCTTTTGAGGATTCTGGCACAGCAGACACAACAGCTGCACAAATGGAGTCGTGGGCGGATGTTTCATTATCACTCGGGGCCCTAGACAAAGCATCTGGGACCGTGTTATATTTCCCTTTCCTGTACTCCACAGTGAAGGTGAATTCCTGGAGTCTCAGTGCCCACCGGATCAGTCGTGTACTGGGCTTGGTGGTTCTGAATACCCACAGGAGTGAGGAGTGATCTGTCACTACAGTAAAGAGGCGTCCCTCCAGATACACTCGCCATTTCTCCACAGCCCATACTACTGCCAGACATTCCAGCTCTGTGGCAGAGTAGTTTTTTTCGGCTGGGTTTAAACTACGACTGCCATAAGCTAGAATTTCTTCATGACCATGTTCTGAACGTTGAACCAGTACAGCACCCAGGCCGACCTCACTGGCATCCGTGTACACTAAAAATGGCAAGTTGAAGTTTGGATGTCCTAGAATAGGAGGATGTACTAGGAACTTTTTAAGAGTCTCAAATGCGGATTCGCATTCTGATGACCAAAAGAATTTCACTCCCTTCCTTTTCAGGGCATTAAGAGGTTCTGCAATCCGGGAGAAGTTCGGCACAAAACGGTGGTACCATCCTGCCATGCCCAGGAAACGCTCAAGGGACTTCCTGTTAGTGGGCACTGGGAAGTTTTGAACGGCTAGAGTTTTCTCTGGGTCCACCTGAACACCCTTGGATGAAACCACATGTCCGAGGAAGGTAAGAGAGGAACGAAAGAATTTACTTTTCTTCATGTTTACAGTTAGACCCGCCTTCCTGAGCTTATCCATAACATCTTGGACGTCCCTGAAATGCTGGTCCCATGAGTGAGAATATATAATAATGTCATCCAGGTACACAAAGCACGTGCATCCCTTCAGCTTTCCCAGTACCATGTCCATAAGCCTTTGGAAAGTGGCTGGGGCATTTTTCAAACCAAAAGGCATTACCCTAAACTGGAAAAGACCATACGGGCAAATGAAGGCTGTCTGTGCTCGGGACTCAGGATCCATCTCCACCTGCCAGTATCCGCTGTTCAGGTCCAGGGCAGAGAACACCGTGGCTCCTGCCAAGGATTCCAATATTTCCTGGATGGTCGGAATAGGGTAGGCATCTGTATGAGTTTTGGCGTTTGGTTTCCTGTAATCCACACAGAATCTAGGTTTCCCTGTCTTCCTAGGGACGATTACCACTGGCGAGGCCCATGATGAGGAGGACGGTTCTATTACACCATTCGCCAACATTTCATCCAGAAGGTCCTTTAATACCTTCTGTTTTTGTGGAGAGAGACGGTAAGGTTTTTGTTTTATTGGAACTTCATCCGCCAAAAATATCTTATGTTTCAGTAAACTAGTGCGTCCAACCCTGGATGTACAGACATCGTTGTTTACTTGCAACATTTCCAAAAGTGTCCTCTTCATCCCTGCTTCTAGGTGTGAGTCCTGAGTCGCCATTTCCAAGAGGTCGAACATATCCATGACAGGAGGCTGTATGACCCAAGGTGCATCTGCCAAGAAAAGGGCAACATGGTTGGTAGCCTTTTCATCGTTTAATGCAACTGGTTGGCTAGTTTGAAAAATATATCTCTCCGTTTCCCCATGGAACCAGTAGCAGCTCCCTGCAACATCAATTTGCATTCCACTAAAGAATACAAAATCCAGTCCCAACACCACAGGGAACGCCAGTGCCTGAGGAGACAGCACAACCATAGGTATCAGCCATGTCTTCCCATGTAGCTGCATTTCCACCTCAGTCCATCCAAGAGGATGTTCTGGTTTCCCATTAGCCAGGTATAAGGGGATGTCCGTCCATGTTTGAAGTGCTGCCTCTGGTGGCTTAATATCATCCCATAATTGTGCATTGATTAGTGTGTATGAAGATCCTGTGTCCAATATGGCAGCTCCTGTCCATGTCCCGATGGTGAGTGTCACTCTCAACTGCCGTGGTAATGGGCTGTCAAAGGCAGAGGCGGCATTGTGTCCATAAGCTGGCGAAAATGATTGGACAGGTAGTGGTGACTGTACTCCTGCTGGACCAAGAGCACTTGCAGATGGATGGTTTGCTTCCACATTCCATGACTGTCGCGGTTGGTTTTGTGTGGTGTTGGGAGGTTTAGGTTTCCTCTGATTGAAATTTGGACAAGCATATGGAGGATGACTGCCTTTACACCTCCAGCAAAATACAGGAGAGGCACCGGGCTGCTCTGCAGGTGATGGGTGAGATTGAGGTGAGGGTGCAGATTCACCTTTGTCTTTTTGTTTACTGATATGTTTTTTCCGTTGGTCATATTGCGTTTGACTCTGCTTGTCTTTCTCCAGCTGCTGCCCCAATTTGACCAGTTCCTCCACTGTTTGAACCCTGTTTCGCAGCTGACTGGCCATGCGGGGGTTGATGTTCCTGAGGATGAGTTTCATCACAGCCTCCTCTGTAATGTCTGGTTTCCAGCGGCAGCACAACGAACGGTACATATAAGCAAAGTCCCGGATACTCTCATCCTCACCCTGGATGCGTGTGCGCACTCTTTCAGCCAGCTCATCCTCATAATCCTCAGAAAGAAAAGCAGTGAGGAACTTAGCCTGAAATTCCGTCCAGGAATGTGTGTTGCCACGGGCAACATCCCACCAATCTCTAGCTGTACCAAACAGCACATTCCTAAAGGTAATCATCAACTCATCATCACTAAGTGGATTAATTGACAGAAAGTCCTTACACTTTTCCAAATATAATAACGGGTCCGAATTGTCCTCCAGTCTACCAAAGGTAGGGAACTCCAGTTTAATAGGAAAGTTCCCCATGAGTCTGCGTCCGGAATCACCAGAGATGGGAGAGTCAGCGGGTGAGGACAACGGAGATTCAGTTACCCCAGCCTGCATCGTTGACTGCAAGCGTGGACGCTGTGTAAGTGTTACTTTGTCATTACAATCAGTTTGAACAGAGGCATCAGACAGGGCAACCGGGCGGAGGATCTGGTTTTTGATTGTGGTCACGTCAGTGTGCATGGTCTCCAGATGTTGTGAATATTTCCAGACATCCTGCTGCACTTGAGAGATATGGTCAGCCACTGGGTTCAAAACCTGCTTCATTTCCTCCAGTATTTCCGTGTGGTGATGCTTCAAACGCCAGTTTAAGGTAGCCGTGAATTGTTCACGTATGTAGTTGAACTGTTTATCCATTGTCCTCTGTAATTGTTGCATTTGTTCCTTGTGATAGATTGTGAGTTCTTTTGACATTTCCTGAACCATAAGCTTGATCTCTTCCCTGTGACTGGTCTGTTCAGCTGCAAGCAATTGTACTTGTTCCAGAATTTGTATTGACAGCGGCCTCTGAGCTGCATGTAAGGGTTCTGGTGGAATACTGGTTGATGTGGAAGCAGCACCATCTTGTGGCAAAGCAAGGAGAGGGATCATCAGGTCTGAGCCCCCACACAGCTCCATATCCAACAGCGAGTAGGTAGTTGTAGGTGAACCAGAATACCTTTTGGATTTCTGCAGCCTTTCAGTGCCTAACTCCACAGTTTCTGCAGCAGGTCCTGGTTCCTGATCCATGGAAGGCTTCTCCAAACTACCTCCCAAATGGGAAGCCATAATTCTACCCTAGTCGAGTTGTTCGTTCTAATCAATTGTAAATTAAATAAAGACCTATAGTAGCAAAACACCGCGTGTTGTTTTTTTTTTTTTTTTTTTTTTTTTTTTTTTTTACTATTTTAAATTGATAGTTTTAGGTGGGGTTTTATACGTTGGGCGCCATTTATTTATGTAGCGGTTCAACTAAAAGATTTTGTTGTTGCCCCTACAAAGGTACAATGCTGAAGCAATGTTGCAACAGTATCAACCTACTACCTCAATACTTCCCTACAATAGAAAAAAACAGAATACACGTTTACAATAATCAACACCACTTATTTATTTACAATCCAGTCCTGGTTTCCGTTAGTCCCTTCCGTTTATAGTCCGACCCGGCCAACACAAATAATCCACTCCAGGTTTTCCAACCAATCCCACCCAAGGAAAAATCCAAACAAGGAAGTGTCTCGACTGTTCTTTCAGTTCCAAAGAAATACACAATCCAAAGAAAAGCGCTGCCGTCCGGTTTGGAACGGAGGATGAACCATAAACGATGGAAAAGAAAATAAACTAAACTCACAGGCCCTCGTTGTTTCGGCGGAGATGCTTGTGCCGCAGCTGGGCGTCCTCCAAGGGAAGTCCGGCTTGTGCCGGCAATCGGTAGCCGGTGTCTGTGGAGGACTTGTTGGGTTTTTTTGTGGGGAGGCCAACACCATCGACTTACTCTCACTGACTCCTCCGTCATACTGCTTTGGAGGCCGGCAGATATCAGGAAGTCGTAGGGCCGGCTCTCCCAGCGCCCGGAAAAGCAACCATCTTACTGGCTGGAAATGCAGGTCGGCTGATGGGGCGTGGAGGACAGGTAAATGCACACCCTCCCAACACACTCAACACAATACACCTTGGCTATCGCCACAGCGTATATATATATATATATATATATATATATATATATATATATATATATATATATATATATATATATATATATATATATATATATAAAAAACTGTGAAAACATGAATATGCAGGGCTGTGTTATTTTGTCTGATTCCATTTTGTTGTTTTTCACAGTAAAGATCAGGGGTGTCAAACTCATTTTAGTCCAGGGACCACATAAAGCCCAGTCTGATCTCCAGTGGGCCCCACCAGTAAAATCACAGCATAATAACCTATAAATAACCACAACTCCAACTTTTCCCCTTTGTTTTAGATTAAAAAAAAGTACATTCTGAAAATGTTCACATTTAATGAACTATCTTTTTACAAAATATTATGAACCTGAAATTTCTTAAGGAAAACAAGTTCAGTTTCAACAGTAGCTTATTATGCCTCAGTTCATCATTTACACATGCATTGTAGCTGCCAGATAACAGTTTATCTACAAAAACACAAAACATTCAGTCACAGGTATCTGGAACTGGACAATCTAGTATTTTACTTCATGATCAGAACAACTTGTCAAGTTCTAGAAATTATTTTAAATTTACAGTTTTACAAATTTACAATTTACAGTTAATGTTGTTGTAATTTTTATCATTTGTAAAGTCGTCCCGCGGGCCGAAATGGACCGTCTGGTGGGCCGGTTTTGGCCCACAGGCCGTATGTTTGACATCGCTGGTAAAAATAATCGGAGGAGATGAGCCGAGTACGTGACGTGATCGAGTACGCTGGTGTTCCGACTGCACATTAACGATGCGTTCTCCCGTTCTCTGGAGTCTGTACTTCCGAGTCTGAAGTACTGACGTAATGGCTCGGTTGCTAGTGCTGCTTGGCCTAGTGACAGTAGTGCTGTTATCAGTGACTGTTATGCTATTTACAGACCCTGGAGACACACCCAACAGGAAGTGGAGAAGTCACCAACATTTTGGAAAGTCAGCGTGGGAAGAGAACACCTGGTATCGAGCTATGAATTGGACCACAAGGGGTAAAAATAAATCTGTTACATCTGTTCACAGATGCCCCATCATACAGGACACCAGCCCATTCTATTCTCATTCGTATTTGTACGATTATCTGGACTATTTTTGTGTTACTCTGTATCATTACATCTTGCATTATTCCATGTGTGAGAACCATGATGACGAAAATGTTAACTACTGCACTTATTCAATATACTGCTGTGCAAATTGAGGAAGATTCGGAGGAAGATGAAAAGGATGGAAATGCATTCGTTTAGATCACGAAGAAATAACAGAAAATGTTGTCAAGATGTTATTATCCGATAATCCCTAAAGGAAAGTATTAATGATAAACAGGAGGGAATGTTAGAAGGTTTTTATATTATCATTATATGCTATGCTATGAACTGTGTTACACTGTTACATATGATGTTTTTAGTACATAAGCTTACTGAAACCTGTACCTATTGTTTCAATGCATTTACCACCCCCACTGTATTTTACTGTATTTTTCCACACACACAGACCACACCTCACATTCACACCCACTCGCATATCATTACCTTGTGAACCCAACTGTATAAATAAAGAACGGCGGGGACCACCTCTTTGTAGCTCACACGAGACGTGTTTTGGTACACAGTGCATGGGTTACCCTTGCTGCAAGTAAAAAGAAGCCACGTGTTGTTCATTACAGCGAGCGATCCCTGGTTGGAGAGTGAGCCTCTTAGAGCCTTTCTCCCCGACATACAGAAGATCATTATTATTATTTATATCTATGGCATATACAGTCTATGGGATCAGCACAATTTCAGTATTGTTGTACGCCGCGAAAAGCAGGCCGACATTAAAACAATAGTTCAGCTAATTAGTTCCGTGTTGAAGGACCTTTTCCTCCCAGTCGTCCCCCTTGACATGCCTCTGCGCCCCCCAAGGGGGCGCACCCCACTATTTGAGAAACACTGGATTAAGGAGACTCCTCATTGTGATTGATTCCATTCCCTCATGTGACATCTTGGCACATAACTGTGTTCTTTGTTCCTCAAACAGGCTGCACTCCATAAGCAGATGTTTCACAGTTTGCTGTTTCCTGCAGGCTCCACATAATCCGTCCTTATGCTTGCAGATTTTAGCTAAATCCCATGCTAGTCCACGGTGTCCAAGTCTTAGTCTTGTCATTAACACAGAGTGTTTCCGCTCATGTCCAAGGTAGCACTGGTCTGCCTTTACACTATTTTGTATTGAGAAGTAATGCCGTCCTTTCCCCCCATTCTCCCACTGCTTCTGCCACTGAGCTGTAATGACATCCCTGATGATGGAGCGACATTCAGATATCCCGATGCCCACAGTCAATTCAACATCCCTCCTTAATGCCCTTTTAGCTGCCATATCTGCCATCTCATTACCCTCTACCCCAATATGGGTGGGCACCCACAGAAACCCGATCATGCCTCCAGCCTGCTCAATTCTATACAACAGAGTGAGGAGCGCCACCACCAAGTCTGGTCGGCCCCTGGATTGTTATCTCTCAAAGTCATTAGGACTGAAGCTGAGTCTGAGCATATGACCACCCTCTTCAGCTTGACCTCCTCCACCCACTGTAGAGCCCATATTATGGCAACTAACTCTGTTGTATACACCGACACCCCCTCAGCCAGTCGCTTGAGCTTCACAGTTTTAAAATCCGGGATGAAATAAGCAGAACCTGATTTTCTTGTTTTGGGATCTTGGGCCCCATCTGTATAGATCTGTAGATAATGCTTCCAGTTGCTTTTTAGTCTTTCCTTTACCAAGTCTGAGCCAACAGCCCTTCCCTGTTTTTTTATGGTTTCCAGTATGCTAATATCTATTTGTGGTGTTGGTAGGAGCCATGGAGGCACAGCTGGCCAGAGGACTTGAGGGGCCACCCCGACCTTTTCCAACTCCAGCTTCTGCACTCGTTTACCGATATTAAAAATGAAACTTTTTATAGACTTTTCTCCCACTCCCCACTCCCAGGCATCATCAAGTACAGACTTTGCTGGGTGCTCTCCTTGATGTGCCTGCAGCTTAACAACATACTGCATTGCCAGTTTAGCCCGCCGAATTGCCAGAGGAGTTTCACCCATTTCAACCAGCAAAGCTGGGATTGGTGTAGTTCGGAGGGCCCCACAACATATTCTGAGTGCCTTTGCCTGAATTAAATCCAACCGTTTTAGATTTGACTCTGCCGCTGTTCCAAAGCACACACATCCATAGTCTAGTCTTCACCTTATCATTGCCCTGTAAATCATTCATTGAGTGCCCCTTCCAGCCCCCCAAGAGCTTCCTGACAGAGAACGCATTACATTCACCACTTTCTCACATTTATTCACATTAGCAATATGTTTTTTCCATGTTAATTTTTCATCAAAATAAACACCCAAAAATTTGAATTCTCTTACCCTCTCAATTGCTTGTCCATACATATATAGCCCTTGAGGTTCAGTTTTTTTGTTACCAAAAATCACATACTTAGTTTTTTCCACTGATACTTTAAATCCCCATTTTCCACCCCACGTAACAATCTCGTTTAGGGCATCCTGCATTCGCTCAGTTATGTGTTTAATATTTCTCCCTCTTTTCCAAACCGTCCCGTCATCTGCGAACAGGGATAGTCCAAAACCAGATCCAAGGTCTTGAAAGATGTCGTTAATCATCACATTAAATAGTACTGGGCTGATAACACTCCCTTGGGGTGTTCCGTTATCAATTGCTGTGCCATTTGAATAAGCATTTCCAACGCTAACTTGAATCATCCTGTTCTGCAAGAACTCCTGAATCCAATTAAGCATACGCCCCCGTATTCCAGCCTCATATAACTTTATAATAAGCCCTTCCTTCCATAGCATGTCATAGGCCTTCTCAATATCAAGAAATACAGCAACAAGTCCCTCTTTATTAGCCATGGCTTTCTTAATATCCGACTCTAGGGAAATCACTGAGTCCATGGTGCTCCTCCCTCTGCGGAACCAACCCTTCTTCTCCAACCTATATACTAATCTATCAGTGACCATCCTTTCCATAACTTTACATAGAACCGCTGTCAGAGCAATGGGTCTATATGACCCTGCCTTTGCAGCATCTTTCCCTGGCTTCAATACCGGGACCACCACTGCCTGCTTCCAGGAACTAGGAAGAGTTCCCTCCTTCCAGATATTATTTATAAGCGACAATATTTCTTCTAACATTATATCACTTGCTCTCTTAAGGATCTCATAGCTTATGCCATCCTTACCAGGGGCTGTTCTCCTCCCTTTTTTTTATTGCTCTATGCAATTCCTCCAATGAAAAATAGAGATTACAGCTGTCGCTGTTATCATCATTTACCTCAATTTTATACATGTTTTGTTTAAATGTCTCATTTCTTTTCCTTACCCCTTCTTCACCAAGGTTAACCCCACTATGGATAGACTTAAATTTAGCTTCACACAGTTTTGCTTTTTCCAGGTCACTTGTGTAAACCTTAGCCTCTTCCTCTAGCACTGGAATGTTGCTTTTCCTTAAAATTCCTGACATATGGTGTACTGCCTGCCACACCTCCCCCACTGTTGTTTCTATTCCTAATTTTCCACAATATCTTCTCCAGCACTCCCTTTTTGCACTTTTAACCACCCTCCTAGCCTTGGCTCTCAGTCTCTTGTACTCTATTGCCCTACACTCCATAGGACTTTTCCTCAAAGCCTTATAGGCTTGATTCCTCTCTCGTATCGCATTTTTTTTTAATTTTTTTTTTAACATCATATCAACAATGACTTACTACCATAACACTGTGGACTGCTTATGATCTGTTTCTTACCACATTAAAATATTTGGTGATTCTTTCAGGTCCGTCAGTAAAAATTAGATCTATTTGTTAAAAAATGTCAGTTACTCTTCATGTGTTCAAATAACATCTAAATAATCACAAATTATGAGGAAATAAGTAAAAATGATTTAAAGGAAAGAAAAAGTGGTGAAATGTTTTGGATTTTTACATCAAATGACTAATGATCACCAAAACAGTAAATGTATTTGTACAAACATCTTTCTCTCACAGTTCTGTCAAATGTATTTGTGACCAATAATAATGGCTTCTTCTGGGAAATGAAAATCAGCTCAAATGTGTATTTAGTCCTCAAATAAAAGTCCCCAGAGTTCTGGGTTCATGCTGCTGGTTTTGTGTCCTTTAACTCTGAGCTTTTAATCGTTTCACCTTCGGCTCCAAACTCCTCATTTGTGGATTTTATTACGGAACAGAAGGAAACTAAAATGTGAGCTTTGATCCGGAGCTGCTGTAATTAAAGAGTTTGACCACATGAGGGCGACATTCAGTCATTAAAGCCTCAGGAATCAATACTTACCTACTGATCAATGATTCCCATCCATCCACATTCAAAGCTCAGCATAATAAAGTCTGTGGAAACTGGATGATGAAGTGTTTGGCTGAGAGAGAGAAACAGCAGCAAGTAACGCAGTAAAGTTTGGATGCATTTCAGTTCCATGGATAAAACAAAGTCAGAGTGGAGAGGATGAAAGGTTCACAGCTCATATGGAGGCTCTACAGAGAACCTGTACAGGAACATTAGAACTGTTCATCCATCAGCTGGAAGAACAAAGAGCAGCAGGTGAAGCTGCTACTGTTGGTTTGTTTGTCTACAGCCTCATCTAGTAACCATGACAACCACCTGGACCTACCACCAGAGTCTAGGAGACAGTTTCTCTAAAAGGCTGATTGATTAGGAGAGATTCTCTGAGCTTCTCTGTTGTTTCACTGGAAATAGTTCAAAGTTTATAAAAATGATCCAATCAGAGAGAGGAACCTTTCAGTCACGGTGAGATGGGGATTTGTTTTTGGACTTTAAATGTATTTTTTTGAACCCTGTTCAATGTTGAGTACAATAAACCATATAAATAATAAACAGTTGACAGAATATATGTTTGGACATTAGTCATTCATTTTACACAAAATTTCACATTATTGTTGGTCACAGATTAACTTCAACAGCAGAAAAATCTGAGGAGCCACTTGGAGCCGACAGTCGGAGCTCCCATCACTAGAAGACAACATGGAAAACCAGTTTGTCCATCAGAATAACATGAAAACTGCATAGAACAAGAGAAACAGGATAAAAACGGGTGTTTTCTGGGTTTACTGAAAATCCTTCAGTCATTAGTTTCTTGATCTGTGGTACGTTCTGACAAAGAGTCCCACAATATGGAGGATAGTAGGAAAAGAAAATAACTTGCATTAAATCATTTAAAAGAACAAACTTGTATTAAATTGGAGAAATGGTCAGAATGAAAGCAGCTGAAGATATCTGGGCCATGAAACACCTGTTGACAGGTGAAGGCCTGTTCAGATAAATGGTCCAATGGTGCTAAAACTGCAGCCACTTCATGGCCACAGGAAGCTACATTTGACACCAATGCTTGTGTGGGAATGGAGGTGCTGAATAGAAAGCATGAATGAAATCCAACAGCAGCTGCTAGGAGAGACTGAAGACCTTCACCACTTCCACACTGACTGCAGATGTCCTACAGAGATGTACAGAGACAGGAAATGATGAGTCAACTAAATGGAATGATGCAGTAGAAACTTCAACTCACATCTGTCCTCAATTCAAAGCAGGACTTTAACTGGACTCTGCTACATGTGCTGCAGCTCAGCAGGTGTTGGTGGTGAGAGGACAGAAGATGAAGAGGAAGACGACTAACAGTGGACGCTGTGTCTGAATAAAGACACTGATGAAGCAGTGGAGGAATCTGAGACAGAGGATGAGGAAGTGAAGAACTCAGAGTCACGATTTTCAGCCACAGCCCTTTATTCTTCTCCATCACACACAAGATGAAGGAAGTTCTCATTTCATCACTAGAACAGGACTGAAACACTCAAATCAGGATCAAGTCTGGCTGCACAAAAACCTGATTTTCACTGGACAATAATGTGTGAAAGTCTGTCAGCAGTTTGTAGATTCACTGCTTCCTCTCTCATTTCACTCTTTGTGCAGCTCAAATGCTTTTAGTTCAAGTGAGCGTCAGAGGAAACACCACATCCTGATTTTCACTCTCAACATTTGACTGGAAAAAGACACAAACACCACATTTGGCTCCTGGAATAATCACAACTTCCAGGAAGGAATCATTTAGAAGGATTTCACAAAGAAACACATTTAATCCATGAATGTGGAAACATGTTTCTGAGGGACAGAGTCATGGAGAGACTCAACCATCTGTTCAACACTGTTTCTCTACCAGGAGGAGACTCTGGAGACTCAACTCAGCACAGAAACACTGAGGAATCAGACGACCACCAGACCCTAAATCCAGGATAGAGAGGTTGAGTGAATGTGGTGTTGAAGGTGTGGAGGAGGATCAGAGAGTCAGAGGAGACTCTGTAGAAGGACAGAGTTCCAGCAGGAACGTCCACATAAACTGAAACTCTGTGAGAGATTGAGGAGGACCTGATGGATGTTTCCATGTTATTGTGTCTGACAGAGTAACCATGATGATCAGAACAGAACAGACTCCAGGACTGATCATTCCATCCAAACCGACAGTCATCACTGAATCCTTTCCTTCTGATTCCTCTGTAACTCACTGATATTTCAACCCCTCCTCTCCACTCCACCTCCCAGTAACAGCGACCAGTCAGACCAGTTCCACACAGCAGCTGAGGAAACCATTCAAACCTGTCTGGATGATCAGGATACGACTGATCCTCCTCCACAAATGTCACCTTCGTGTTGTTTTCAGACAGTTTGATTTTTCTGTTTACTGTGTTTGTGTCGACTGTGAGTTGACAGGAATCTGATGGAGAGAACAAACACAACACAGCTGCAGTTATTGATGGATCATGTGATCAGTATTAAAGCTTTGATGATGACCTCAGAGATGTGACACTTTGAAGATGCTTGAATGTGCTGCTTTGTTTCCATCAATCCATTAAAACACACTTACACTTCCTCAGACCTGGTGTCAACCATGGGACTCCAGCAGGCGTCACCCTGAAAGGAGGAGGACGGTCAGAGCAGCAGCGACTCTTTCAGCAGCACACATGGACGTTACATGGTTCTCACACTGTTCCACTGATAAAGGACCAGTCCAACATGGAGACAGAGACACCTGAATGCAGCATCTCTAAAGTCCTGTCCTGTGCTCGTCAAATTCCAATTCAGTTTGTACTCGGGTTGCCACCCGTCCCTTAAAATACGGAATTGTCCTTTATTTGACAGTGAATTGTTGCGTCCCGTATTGTATCAATACGGGACGCAAATTGTTAGGTATTTTCATACATGTCCCATACACGTCTGTCACACACTCATCAAAATATGTATAATGAATAAAACAACACACAGGAAACATTAAGGGCAGCCAATTTCATCTTAGTAGGACCTCTGTAGTGAGGACCCAACATGAGCAGTGTTGCCAACTTAGCAACTTTCTGCTGTGAGCTCCACCCCGTCCCAAAGCATTCACAGGTGGTCAGTCTAGTAACCCGCAGCATCCAACTGTCAGATTAGAGGAGATCCACATCGTTCTGTGTCCACACGGCAGATGAATCATGCATGTGCAAAGTCGCTGCAGATCCCGTCCTGGCTTACAGAGTGGGATATAGATGAAAATGTTTCTTTACTGTCATACTAAAATAAATCACTGCATTCGACTCACACAGCCTCTAGTTCAAAAACTGCTTCCATTCATTGTGCTAAACTATGCAAACAGTTTCTCCTTCCCTTCAGTCATGGTGCGTAGCTGAGCGAACAGTGTTCTCCTGCTTCCACGCTTTGTGTTAAGCTAGGCTAATAGTTTCCTGAGAGTTTCTGTCTGTCTGTCTGTACCTGAGAGTCTGTCTGTCTGTACCTGAGAGTTTCTGTCTGTCTGTCTGTACCTGAGAGTGTCTGTCTGTCTGTCTGTCTGTACCTGAGAGTTTCCAGTCTACAGTCTGGATCCTCCACTTTAGCTCTCAGCTTCTTCTCTCCTGAGTCTCCTGGATGGTTGTAGCTCAGGTCCAGCTCTCTCAGATTTGAGGTCTTGAAGCTCAGAGCTGAGGCCAGAGAAGCACAACCTTCCTCTGTGACCAGACAGCCTGACAGCCTGCACACACAAAACAACACAAACCTGACGGACAACACTTGGATGGATGTTTCTCACTCTTTCTTTTCTTCTTTGTCTTTCAGCCACATTTTGCTGCAGATTGGATGCATCTGAAGCAAATCAAGAATCAGTCTTACATTTTCTTTCGGTTTCAAAGTGTGAGTTCTGACCTGAGAGCTTCCAGTTTACAGTGTGGACTCTGCAGTCCAGCAGAAAGACTCTCCACTCCTGAATCCTGCAGGTTGTTGTTAGTCAGGTCCAGCTCTGTCACACTGGAGGACTGGGAGCTGAGGACTGAGGACAGAGCTCCACAGCTTCTCTCTGACAGATTACAGCTACTCAGTCTGAGGAGACAACAAGGAAACAGTTGATGAGTTACTGATTTTGTTTCTCCAGAAAAGAACCATCCTATTATGTTAGGAGTTACAGAGCTTTGTTGGAGGCTTTGACCACTGGCAGCAGCCTCAGAAGAACCTCCTCTGAAGCAGAGTATTTCTTCAGGTCAAACACGTCCAGATGTTCTTCTGATGACAGTAAGATGAAGCCCAGAGCTGACCACTGAACAGGAGACAGTTTATCTGTGGACAGACGTCCTGATCTAAGGTACCATTGTATCTCCTCCACTAGAGAAACATCCTTCAGTTCATTCAGACAGTGGAACAGATTGATGCTTCTCTCTGCAGACACATTCTCACTGATCTTCTCCTTGATGTACTCCACTGTTTCCTGATTGGTCTGTGAGCTGCTTCCTGTCTGTGTCAGCAGACCTCGGAGGAGATTCTGATTGGTCGGCAGTGACAGACCCAGGAGGAAGCGCAGGAACAAGTCCAGGTGTCCGTTTGGACTCTGTAAGGCCTCGTCCACAGCTCTCTGGTGGAGATGTTTTAGTTCAGGTTTCCTTTGAAATACTCTCCGTTTCTTGGAGGCAGTTTGTTGTTCTTCCAGCAGGTTGATTCCAGAGTTGATGAAGGTCTGATGGACATGAAGAGCAGCCAGAAACTCCTGAACACTCAGATGGACGAAGCAGAACACCTTGTCCTGGTACAGTCCACTCTCCTCTTTAAAGATCTGTGTGAACACTCCTGAGTACACTGAGGCTGCTTCCAGATCGATGCCACACTCTGTCAGGTCGGACTCATAGAAGATCAGGATTCCTTTCTGCAGCTGATTAAAAGCCAGTTTTCCCAGAGACTCAATCATCCTCCTGCTGTCTGGACTCCAGTGTTGATCTGTCTCAGCTCCTCCATCATACTTGACCTTCTTGACTTTGGCCTGAACCACCAGGTGGTGGATGAACATCTCAGTCAGGGTTCTGGGCAGATCTCCTTCCTCTCTGGTTCTCAGCAGCTCCTCCAGAACTGTAGCAGTGATCCAGCAGAACACTGGGATGTGGCACATGATGTGGAGGCTTCGTGATGTCTTCATGTGGGAGATGATGCTGCTGGCCTGCTCCTCATCTCTGGATCTCTTCCTGAAGTACTCCTCCTTCTGTGGGTCGGTGAACCCTCTGACCTCCGTCACCATGTCAACACACTCAGGAGGGATCTGATTGGCTGCTGCAGGTCGTGTGGTTATCCAGAGGCGAGCAGAGGGAAGCAGCTTCCCCCTGATCAGGTTTGTCAGCAGCACATCCACTGAGGTGGACTCTGTAACATCAGTCAGGACCTCATTGTTGTGGAAGTCCAGAGGAAGGCGACACTCATCCAGACCGTCAAAGATCAACACAACCTGGAAGTCTTCAAACCTGCACATTCCTGCTGCTTTGACTTCACTGAAGAAGTGATGAACAAGTTCCACCAAACTGAACTTTCTCTCTTTCACCACATTCAGCTCTCTGAAAGTAAATGGAAACATGAAGTGGATGTCCTGGTTGCTTTTGTCTTCAGCCCAGTCCAGAGTCAACTTCTGTGTTAACACTGTTTTCCCGATGCCAGCCACTCCCTGTGTCATCACTGTTCTGATTGGTCCATCTCTTCCAGGTGAACCTTTAAAGATGTCTTCTGGTCTGATGCTTCTTTCTGCTCTGGCTGCTTTCCTGGATGCTGCTTCAATCTGTCTGACCTCATGTTCATCATTGACCTCTGCAGTCCCTCCCTCTGTGATGTACAGCTCTGTGTAGATCTCATTCAGGAGGGTCGGCTGTCCTGCTTTAGCGATGCCCTCAAACACTCTCTGGAACCTCTTCTTCAGAGTAGATTTAAGTTCACGTCCACAAACTGGAGTCACAAGTTCTGAATGAAAACACAAGAAAGAAAGAGTGAAATAGAAGTAACCTGGATTTTAAAGCACCAAAGCAGCAATAAAGTGAAGGTGACAGTTTGTCCCCCTAAAGACTGATTGTGTGAAGATATTCTGAGACTTTAGTAAATGTTCTGTTGATCAGCAGCTTCAGTCTTTCCACAAATCCTCTTACTGCTCTGCAGACAGTCAGCCAGCTTCTCCTGCTTCATCCTCCTCAGGAACAACACTGTGATCTGCTGAAACATCTCTCTGCTGCTCCTCTGATCTTCATCATCACCCTCCAACTCCTCCTCGTCCTCCCTCTGACTCTCTGAGCATTCTGGGTAATCTGGACTCACAACCTTCTGCATCTTCTTCAGCTCCTTCTTCACAAAAGTCACCATGTTGTCCTCCAGCAGCTGGAACAGAGAAATGTGTCAATGAGTCCATCAGAGTCAAATCATGGAGCCAAACATCAGATCCATGTTGGACACACTGACAGTCCACTGGTCTACAAAGAGCAGCATGGAGACGCCTGAACACAACAGATGGAGAACAACTTGTCCATGAACTCACTATGAATATGGAGTCCAGGTGATGCTGCTGGACAGACTGAGCTCTGGGAACCTCTGAGTTCTGCTGCTCCACTCTGTGGATCAACATCAACAGTTAACTCTCACTTTATCACACAGAGACAAACACCAGCTGAAGGTCCATGATGTTCATTAGAGATTCCAACATTACTCTGTTTTCCACTGCAGGAACTTTCCGTTCATTGTGGCTCATCATCAATCTTTGTTCTGACCACAGGAACCGTCCCTGTAGAACCTCTTTCAGGACTGTTTCTAGGACTTCAAAGTTCCTACTTCAGGGTTGGAACTTCTGAGAGAACCTGGGAAACTGCTCTGTAGGTCTTGATGCTGACTGATTAAACTCAGAGAGGACAACAAGAACCACTTTTCTGTCCTCTCCATCCTCGTCCAGCATCAGTTGTCTCCATCAACGGTGTCAAATTCACCCTATAGGCTAACATGTAGACTAACATATAGGCTAAGATACAGGCTTACATATAGGCTAACAAGTGTAGTATCTGACCTGAGGCGTGTAAATTACTGTCTGTTCTGAATGTACGGATACTTTATTGCTGAGAGGGGCTCTTATGCCAGGCCTTGAGCATTAGATTTTTGTTTTATTAGAAGGGTTCTGTCACCAACGGAAGAACATAAGTCAAGGTTTTACAAGCAGCCATAAACCTATATATGTGAACTCAGAATGTGAGTTTGCAAGGTTCATATTGACTGAATCCTTCCAGGCAGTCTCTGATCGATGCTGGTCTTCTTTATAATAAACTTATTATGAAGCAAGTCAGTGTCAACGGACATGTCTTCTTCACCTGCACATCATGAAATGTCTGAGAAACTATACAAGGTTTATATGATCACAGAACTGGAATTTTGTCCAGTAAAACTATGTCTTGATATTTTAGTGAACTCAGAGTTCTTGCTGTGATCCACCTCATTTTGTTTTTAATGTCTCTGTGGATGATGTTCACGGTATTAGCATCACTTCGCCAATCTGCTATCAAACTGGCAGTTTTGAAACCTTGTTCTGAGGGTTACTTAAGGTACGTGTCCACTAGATGCGCTTTTCCCACATGTAAACATGCCGCATCTGAAAATCACACGCATGGTGGGCGGTCACTAGCGGGCCACAACATTGTCACATGACAGCACTTGAGCGTCAGTGACCCACTACGTGGTCACGTGACCGAGCTTTCAGCTTGTCCGTCTGGCAGATGAGTCGGATAAACATAGCGGCGTTTACATAGCGGAAAAACGCATCTAGTGGACACCCGGCTTTAGTCTCTGGTTTGCTCGTCCTCACTAGTGGATGCACCCTCGCCAAGAGAAGCTGTGACACATGGGGGTCATAGCAGAGTTTCGGAGTGATTTAATGTTGGAATATATTTGGAACAACTGACAGAACAGTTGACACAACAGTCAGTAGTTTAATGTCCTCGAAGAAGATGGAAGCTCAACATTAATGTTAAACTAAAGCTGTAATCAGTGATGAGGCCTTCGTGCTCATCAAGGTGGGATGGTAGTTCCAGAACTTTGCTTTTTCACCACCATTGCTCACTGATGGAACAAGTAAGTTTGTCTAAACTTTGTGATTAAGAACATGATATATTGTCTGTTTTATGTCACTTCATGTGGTGCTAGAAAACTTGACATTGCTGAGCCTCATGTGTAGAACACAGCATGTAAATTTCATTTAAATAGTTCTAATTGTCTCCTAAGGCTGACTTGCTGTGTCCAATAGGTGGCGCTGTGACTGTAACTCAGTGCTGAGATGTAGGTGTCCTTAGTAAAGTCACAATTCTGTTAACTTTGCATCAAATAGCTCCGACCACATCTGAAGTTATTCTGATTAGTTCTCTATATTGAGAAAAAAAACCCTGAACTTTAACTATAGGAGGCGCTATCGAGCCACACTGCCACAAAGACACCAAAGAACCATAAAATATAAAGAGTTCCACCACTACAGATGCAGGGGCAAACTTTCAGGAGATTTAAAGCAGCAGAACAACAACAATAACATGAATATTAAGAATATTATAATAATAATCGTAACATTTATGAGAAGACAGTAAACTCTGATTACATGAGATGAAAACTAATCTGGATTTAAGAAAACATCTGACAATGTATTTCTGGAAAATCAGTAAAGAGATCATTTGAATGTTTGCTCAAAAGTTTATGTTCTGAACATCTTACCCCTCTACAGCAGGATGTTGTTCTCCTTTAAAATCAATAGGATAATCCCTAGACCGGTCACTCTTGAAGGACACAAAGCTGGATGCAGGTCCAGGCCCAAGTCCAGGTCCAGGTCCAGGTCCAGGTCCAGGTCCAGGTCCAGGTCCAGGTCCAGGTGACTCTGGTTTCTGATTGATTCTAGTAAATAAGGAGGAAACCCACCGGAAAGAGAAATTCATTTCAAATTCTTTCAGACAGACATGAACCTTGTAGCAGAGTTTCAGAGTGATTTAATGATGGAACATATTTGGAACAATGACACAACATTTGACACAACAGACAGTAGTTTGATTTCACAGCTTACTTCTCTGCAGCAGGAGGTTGAAGATCTTTAAAGTCAATAAGGCGACCAAATGACTGGTCGCTCTTTAAGGACACATAGCTGGATGCAGGTCCAGGTCCAGATGTAGGTCCAGGTCCAGGTCCCGGTTCAGGTATAGATCTAGGTCTAGGTCCAGGTATAGGTTTAGGTCCAGGTATAGGTCTAGGTCCAGGTATAGATCTAGGTCTCAGTTCAGGTCCAGGTCCGGGTCCATGTCCAGGTTGAGTTATAGGTCTAGGTCTAGGTCCAGGTATAGGTTTAGGTCCAGGTATAGGTCTAGGTCCAGGTCTAGGTCCAGGTTCAGGCTCAGGCTCAGGTTCAAGTCCAGGTCCAGGTGGATTCCTGTGAATAATGATGCAGCAGTGATGTGATGCTGAGCTCTGACATGCAGCAGAGTCGTGGACAGTTAGAGATGCTGGTCTCACCTCTGAGCTTTGCTCTGGTTCTCCTGTTCCCCACACAGAGAGCTTTTAGAGGGAGGGACTCCCTCCTCTCTGTCCTCACACTCATCCATGCTGCTCAACTCACAGCAGCTCACACACACTTTCTACCTTCACCTGCACAGGAAACAAACATCATTGATCCACTGAGTAGAGCAGATGACTGCAAATTTCAGGAGAATCGTTCATTTCTGGAAACAATCACCAAAACTGACACACATACTCCTTCGGGATTGCTCTTTTGATAAAACCCGTTTGCCACTTAAAAATTCAAAATGGCGGCCATTTTTCAAGATGGCCGCCATCTTGACTATACAGAAATATTGCATTTCGCAAGAAAATTGCAGAGACTTGTCCTATTTGAATGATCTTAGTATCAAATTATACATTTTTGACTATGTAGAATCCAAATTTGGAACTATATACCTACTCACTGGCTTTCTTTTACCATATATCAGTCCCGGAATCCAAATATTCTGCTAAATTAGAGGTTTGTGTTACATCTGACTTGGCTAAAATGCATAGTAGTGTATATCGTAGTTAGAGATTTAGTCTCTGTAGAGTCTTCCTGTGCAAGGCTTCCAAACTGGACATGACATGATGCAGTGGGGGACGTTGAGAGACTTGCAGCAGAAGGTGTAGAGTAGTAGCTCAATAGAGTGGATGTCAATGCACAACCAGGGCACACTAGTGGCATCACTGCTGTGAAACTCAGCATGGGGTTCAGTATCAGCTGAATAATTAGTTCAGTGTAGCTAAATAATTAGTTTAGGGGCCCAAATGATGTCTAATAAGTGTAATGGGGCTTTACATTGTTTTGCATGTAGTTACCTGCATGGTGTACAGATCACACGGGACTTAAATGATACTGGATGAATGATTGGGCTAGGTGTAGGTCATATATTTTTATTCCCCAACCTAGTTGTATCCCATACCTTATTGTGGTTGATTGTGATCAAGGTGGTAAAAGGAAAACCACTCGGCCCTGATTCACTGAATACAAATAATTATCACACTGTAATACCGTGATTACTAACAGTGTTGGGTAAGTTACTTTGAAAAAGTAATTAGTTACAAATTACTAGTTACTTTTCTAAAAAGAGATAGTGAGACGGGAAGATCAGAGTTTTTAAAGCTGCAAGTGATTTCAGAGACATTTCATAGTTCTGTATGTCTTTGTAGAGCCATAGAATCCTGAAACAGGAAGTGATGAAACATTAAAAGCTTTCAGCTGATTGTTAATTGATCAGATTTACAGTCAGTCTACTGATCAGATCAATGACGGCTTTTATTGGCTCTATGTTCCACTGACTGTTAAACAGCAACATGCAGCTGAAAGAATAGATGTGTCTGACAGCCAGAAGAAGGAGACTGAATGTGACATCACTGAATTCATCATTCGCATCGCCATGGAAACTCTTTGATTTCTATTATTGATTCTTTACATCGGGCTGTACAGTGGCGTAGTGGTTAGCGCTTTCGCCTTGCAGCTAGAAGATCCCTGGTTCACGTCCCAGCTCGGACCTGGGATCTTTCTGCATGGAGTTTGCATGTTCTCCCTGTGCATGCGTGGGTTTTCTCCGGGTACTCCGGCTTCCTCCCACAGTCCAAAAATATGCTGAGGTTAATTGATTATTCTAAATTGCCCGTAGGTGTGAGTGTGAGAGTGCTTGTTTGTCTTTGTGTGTGGCCCTGCGACAGACTGGCGACCTGTCTAGGGTGTCCCCTGCCTTCACCCGAGTCAGCTGGGATAGGCTCCACCCCCCCCCCCGCGACCCTAGTGAGGATTAAGCGGTGTATAGATGATTGATTGATTGATGGATGGATGGATGGATGGATGGATGGATGGATGGATGGATTCTTTACATCATCTGTCTCTGTGTGAGCTTCATGAAGGAACCACATCTGTAATTTCATTTAAAATCTGTGATGTTTGGAGGTAATTCAGCTGAAAGTTGGATCAGAAACTGACCTCTGATCAGCTTCCACACAGAGACAGTGATATTAATCAGACTGATCAGAACTTGTTCTCAGTCTTTTGCAGTGTTTTTACACTTTTCCTTCCTGACTTTGGCTGCAGCAGTTGTGCTGGTTTTAGTGTGTATTTTACTTTAAACGCCTAATGTTGCTTTAGGATTAGAGTTTGTTCTTCTTGTCAGAAATATTTAATATAAAATTCATTAGATCTCCCCTGTCTTGGCCCAGAGCAAAATGAAAAATTTACCTGGGAGATTTCTAGTGAGGATATAGATGAAAAAAATATCTGGCCTCATTGCCAGGAAATCACCAGGTTCTGATGGATTCCCACCAGAATGCTACAAACTGATGAGAGAACCTTTGGTCCCATTGCTTCAAACCTGTTTTAATCCTGTTCTGACAGGAGGCTCCGCCTCCCTCTAGGAAGGAGGCCTTCATCTCTGGAAGACTAAAAGAAAGAAAAGATCAGCTGGAATGTAAATCTTATCAGCCAATCAGTGTTTTCAACATCCATTATAAACTGTATGCGTCAATTCTCTCTGAGAGGTTGGAAAAAATGCTCCTGTTTCTGATAGACGAGGATCAAACTGGGTTTATAGCAAACAGGCAGACGCAGCACAATATTGGTAAAGCCTCCACATCACTGACTCTAGAAACAAAGGCAGAGAGAGTGAAATCCTCTCAGCTGAGATGCTCAGAAGATGTTCCACTCTGTTGGCTGGGAATTTCTGGACCAAGTAACGGCTGGATTGGGGTTCACTAGTAAATTTATACAACGCATTAAAACAATCCACTCATCTCCCACCACCAGGATCTAAATAAAAGGGAATTTGTCCAACTCTATAGTCCTGAAAAGAGGATGCAGACAGGGCTGCCCACTTAGTCCTGTTTTCTTTAACCCTTTAATAGAACCTCTTGGTCAAACCATCAGACAGGAAACCAGTTTGGAGGGTGGATCTATTGAAGGAGTGGAGCATAAAGGTTGTTTCTAAGCAGACGACGTGTTGGAGACGTTGTAAAATCCAGGTTCAAGAGAACCACTGCTAATGACTGACTTTTCTATTCTCGTCTCATTTCAGCTCAATTATTTGGATCCTCAGTAATATTTCATCCTTATTTCTTATCAGTTTTGTTGAGTCAAATTGTTTTATGACATTTCCCAAGAATGTCCTTTGGATTAATGATTTTCTATCTCATAAAGAATCAGAGCCTCATATCAGGTTTTATACTTTTATAATGAGCCTGTTCAGAGTCCAGACCAAACACTGACTGCTACTAAACAGCTCATTACTGCAAGAAATGTCTCTGATGGACTTCACTACATTTCATTCTTCAACTTTTCAACAAAACCCAAACTTCTGTGAGGATTCTTCAGTTAACATTTCTACTGACAGTAATAAAAGCTGTTCTCTTGGATTTCTTTCTGCTCTATTTGACTATTTATCAGTGTTTTCAGTCTGATTCTGTCCTTTTAGACGGACTCTTGTGATCAGCTGATTTCTACGCAGCAGCAAACTGATGTGATGCTGACTTTCATGAGACTTGATGTCAAATGGAGGCTGAAGCATGAAAACAGCTCTGAGGTCTGGACTACCAAGCAGGATCTGAGCTCATGGAGGAACTTCAGCTTTACTGTTGCATCGTTTTGTTTTCTCAAGAATTTCCTTCAGGTTGAATCATTTTGCGTCTGAATGAAAGTTCCACTTACTCAGCTTGTTCCCTCTGCAGCTCTCTGCTGTCTGGACCAGGTCTGAGAGAAAATCCTCCTCTGTGTCTGCAGGCTGCCGTCACTCTGAGACACAAAGAGCAAAGATCAGCTGCTGCACCTTTAGATGACGTTAATATGAGACATGATGAAGCTGCAGCAGCTTCCTGGAAACAGCTGAGGACTAATAAAGCTGCTGCTCTCTGACCACAGCCTCACTGTGTCCTTGATTTCTACCTCATCCTTGGAGCACATTCACATGTTGATGAAGGAGCTGATCAGGAATCTGTTTGTCTCTTTCCAGGCTGCTGTCTCTGACTTTATCCATCATGTCTGGCTTTAGACTCACATTATTTCATCTACTGTCCATCATTGGAGATTCTCAACCAATGACATGATGACAAATTACTTTTTATCTTTATTAATAATAATAATATTACTGAATCAAATTTAATGTCTAAAAAACAGACAGGAAGTGGGCTGATGGGTAATTTTTTTTATAGAGTTTTAATGTTTTTCTAATTGTCTGTGAGTTGAAATCTAAAAAGAAATGAAGTCAAAGTTCCATCTTTGAACCCCATGAAGTAAAACTATTAAAGCAGAAGTAAACTGGTGATATTTTCTGAAGCACATGTAGCTGTAGGTCACAATAATACAAAACTAAACATGGAGAACACCTTTAATATGAAAGAGTAGAAAAACAAATCATTTGTGTTGAGCTTTTCTAACTGGTTGAGCAGCTTTGACAAGTTGTTCCATAAAAACTAAACTATTGTTGGATCGTCGGATCCAAGCTGAACACAGTTGTGGAGTTTCAAGCAGTTTCTCCAGACAGAACTAAGAAAACATCCTTTTGAAATGTGGACATGTTTGTGTTTTTCTGAGCCCCTCTGTAGGCTACAGAAACACAGTGAAGTGTTCCCTGTTCCACTTACTGAATCCATCAACTTACTAAAGAGATGCTTGAAGGTCCACCAACCTGAACCCATGTTGGTGACGGAGAACTCAGGAGGAACATCCAACTTTCTAAGAAGCACCAGAGAAATCCACACATCCCTTCCACTCACAGGAATGTGAGTGGAAGCTGTTATTATGGGATGTTTCTTCCAGCTGTGGACTCATCAGCTGAAGAGGAGACTGAGATCAGTTTCCAGGATCACTGAAGGCCGTCAGACGTCTTGAACTCTGTCACATGAGACCAGTTTGTAGTTGATCTGTTCAGCTGATGATCAGTTGTGAGGAATTCTTATTGATGGTCTGAGTGGAGTTCTGATGGAACCTCCATGGAGATGAACTGTGAGGGAGCTGGACCCTCATTGCTGCTGATGCGTTGCCCTCTGCTGCTGGAAACATGAACTGCACCACATCACTGCCGACAACACATCACAGGAAGTGTTTTTAGATGGAGATATTTATTTTAAACATGTAAAAAAAAAACAAGGAATTAACATTATACATATATATACATATACACATTCATACAGAACAAAATCATAAAGCAAAAGAAATATTCCACAATTCTGGACCAGGTCTACATATTGGAAAAGGAGTGAGAAGAAGTAAACACTTATTTAATCCCACCCCTTTTCCATCAATTATTGATGAATAATTTCCAGTTAAATATATATTATACAATATTTATATAATATACACTTTCTGTTTATACATGTAAGATACAATACAAATACATACACTTATGCTACTACCTATTTTTATATATATACATATATGTCCATACATACAGATACAGTCATACTAAAGAAAACAGAAACCAATCAGTAATTCATAGTTAGTTAAATGAGTAAAAACATCAACATTAACTTCTGTAAACACCTGGCATCGGTCTCGCCCCTCTTCATCCTTGTATGGTGTAAAAATCCTGTTTTTATCCTGTATTTTAAACTGCTGAATGTCTGGACGTTGCTTCAGCTCCACATTCAAAGCGTTCCACAGTCTGACTCCACAGACTGAAACAGAAACTTTTCCTGCTGCTTATCAAGATGAGTTTTCTTCTTCAGTTAGAGCTGAACACTTTTATAGTACTTCCTGCCAATGTTTTATTTCTGGCCTTGGACATTATTGGATGTCCCAGCAGATGTGTGGTTTGGAGTCATTCTGACTGTCAGAACAAGGAGTTGGTGTGTTCCAGATACCCGACCTGATCAATCATCCTTATTGGTCTTTTTTAGGAGAATGAATAGTGAATGTAGGGAACTCTGCTAATTATCAGCTCAAACCTCTACAGTCATTTAAATATGGTCAGACTAACGAACAGTAAAGAATGTGGAGTGACTTCTGATCCAGAACCTGCTTTACTTTGTAGAATACTGAGATACTTTTTGACATTTTATTGCCTCCATGTTTAATATGTGATTTCCAGTTAATCTTTTCATCTGTTGTTACCCAAAAAAAATGTTGCTGAAAAACTCTTTCAATCTGAACTCCGTCTGTCTCTATTTGAACTTGTGAACTTACTCTGCAGTTATTAAATATCCTTCATTTTGTTTTAATTCTAGTTTAGTGATGATTTATTTCTTTCAAACCATATTTTTAATCTTCTCATTTCTGTAGTAATGTCTTCTAGTAGTTGATTGAAATTGTCACCAGAACAGAAAGCATTTCCATCAAACGCATATAGTATGAACTTAAACAGCTGGGATACTTTGCAAGTATCATTTCTATAAAGTCTGAAGAGTTGTGGTCCTAACACTGAGCCCTGGGGGGCGCCACAAGCAACGTCCAAACATGCTGAACTGCAATGACCCAACTTCACCAACAATCAATATTTAGTGTGTTTCTGTAACATAAATAATTAGTAATAATAACAATTGATCATAATGTTCGTAATTTATCATTTCTTATTGCTTACTAATCAAAAAATGTCTTCTAATCAGTTTTGCTGAAGTAATTAAAATATTTTCCATTGAATACTAGAAACCAAATAACCTACATTATTCTTATTTATCCAAGAACATGTTTATATAATTTAATGAACTTAAACAGGTTGACAGTTTTATAATATTAAGTTTCCAACGTTTTATTTTTTCTTCATCTGAAACAAAGAATGAGCAGCATTTTAGAAAGCAGGTGTGTTTTTATTATTGTTTTTTTTAACAGATCTGTGAGTAACTTCAGCCTCCAACGTTCACTAGAACAGTTTTAAATTGTGACTCTTGAGAATCAGTGTTCTAATGAATGTTCTTGATGATATCTGTAGTTTTTCTGGTGTCACTTTGGGATCTCTGGTCTGTGGGTGAACATGTGGAGGATCCTGGACCTGATCTGGTGCAGGTTCATGCCGTAGATGACGGGGTTGATCAGAGGAGGAACCACCAGGAACTCTGCAGCCAGAGCGTTCTTCAGAACTGCCATCGTGTCACTGCCGCCGTACCGAGAGTACATCATGTCGAACAAGAGTGAGGTGGTGAAGATGAGCAGCGTGACGAGATGTGGCAAACACGTCTGGACGAACTTCCGGCGGTCGGACAGAGATCGGATGGAGGCTCGGACCAGGTGGGCGTAAGAAATCAGGATGAGCACCATCTGCAGCAGGTGAGAGAACGTCAACACCAAGCCGTAGATGTTGTTGACCGTCGTGTCAGAGCACGACAGCCTCACCACGTCCCAGTTGGTGCAGAAGATCTTGGGGAGGTGGCGTCCACAGAGAGGCAACCTGGAGGTCAGGCTGATGCCCACGAAGGCCTCCAACATGGAGAAGCACCAGGTGAGGAACAGCAGCTGAGCCACCTTCTGCACCGTCATCAGCGCTCGGTACTGCAGCGGCCGGCAGATTGCCACATAGCGGTCGTACGCCATGACAGTCAGGCTGGTGAACTCGCAGAAGATGTAGCTGTAGGTGGCGACCATCTGAGTCAGGCAGCCAATGTAGGTGATGACGTGGGAATCGGCCAGGAGGTCGTAAAGCAACTTTGGGTAGAAACAGGAAGCGCCACAGATGCCGTTAAAACACAGGTTGCACAGGAAGATGTAGATGGGTTCGTGGAGCGTTTTATCGAGGCAGACGGTGACGATGAGCGTCAGGTTCACAAAGACGGTGAAGCTGTACGACATCAGAGCGAAGGCGAAGTAGAGCTGACGGTCGGTCAGAGAACCGTTCAAACCCTGAAGTATAAACACGATATCAGTGTTGTTCTCCCTCATGGTGGTCAAAGAGCTGCAGGGAAACACTTCATCACGGCAGCAACATCTTCAGTTAAGACTCTGAACTGTTCTTCAGTCGGTAACAAGGTGGAAAAGACAAAAGGTAGCAGATCCTCAGAGGCTGTCTGAAGGTTTTACACCTAAAACTTTGGAACAACTTCCTCTGAAAACACTTACAAAGCTCTTACATGTAAAATAAAAGTAATTTCAGCTGCAAGTGAACCAAAGAGTCACCATCAGTCATCTGGCTGTCTGTGCAGACGCAACATAATCTGACTTAATCATGTTTTCTGATCGTGTTTGTTTCAAAAAATGCCTTCAAGAACAAACAAAAATCTAATTTTAGCATCTTCAGGACAAACTGTCATCATCATTCGGCCGTCAGTGTGAAATTAGCTCAAATTTTAAAAAAAGAACAGATTTTACACGTTTAAGAGTCAAGAATCTGGATACTATCACACAGAAGTGACATTAATCTGGATACTAACACACAAAAAGGCCAACAACCTGGATATTAAGGCAAAAAAAGTGTTGATACCATGGATAATAATACACAAATGCATGAAGAACCTGGATGTTAATGTGTCAATACCCAGGATATTAATAGACAAAGGAGATGATAATCTAGATATTAACATACATAACCTGAATATTAATGTACATGAGGGACAATAACTTGGATGTTAAACCCTTTACGGACTTATTCTGTGCACATTTCTCAGTGGGAAAATGTTTTGTTGGCAAATTAGGAATTCAGTCATTCTCAGAGGAGGAAAAACAGAGAAAAGCAGCAAATGTGTGCACAGGATCACATCCACGATGAAGCTGCAACTGTCAAAAGATTCACCAGAACTCAAAACAAACAAACACAAGCATACTTAACATGTTCAAAAAGCTGTGGATTTTACATCAGAAACCTGCAGAATCAAACCATAGCTCTAAATAAAGTGGAAAAACACGATGCAGTCGTGTCACTGAAGCTTCAGAAAAACAGCAGAAAGACTTCCTGCACAATAAACATCAGAAATAAAATCCATTATCACACGTTAAAGCCTGAATTTCAGCTCAGAGATTTAAACCAACATGAGATAAATCATCAATGTGAACCAGTCAGAGCCACAAATAAGACACTTCAGTGATTCAACAGCAGCGGCTTCGACTCAAACCTCAGTTGTGCTTTGATTAAATTAGTTTAAATGGAACAACGACAACTAGACAAGGAAAATGAAGCAGCAAAGCAGCAGAAATCCTGCAAGACAGACAGCAGCACATCACAGGTAACATCAGCAGCTGGAAGTCCTCCGAGCTGCTGTACAAACACAGAAACAGCAGCTCTTATTATACACCTCAAGTTCAGTCGAACAGGTAGAGACTGACGTCTGCCGGCTGAGGCCACGCCCCGGTATTATCGGTATCAGAGAGTTCCTTTAACCTCAGGAGTCACAGCATGGAACACGATTCAAAAGACAAAAACAAAACTAAAATCCGAACTGGTGCTGTGCAGATTTTTAGTAAGTTTACGGTCACAACGAGCAGCGAGCTCACAGCTAACAGTGGCTACCTGCACATTTCCCATCAACCGGACACATGAAAGCCACGTGTTGGAACTTGTTTAGATAAATAAAGTATATAGTTGGAATAGTTTATTAAAATAATGGACAAATGGTTTCAAAACAGTACACAGCCCATGTGATTAAGAAAAAACTGAAAAAACACTTATAAAAGTGATCCTATAGTCAGAGACCAGGAAAAAGAAGAATCTTGCCAATAGCCAGTCGAGTTACCAATAAATAAATGATTATTCTGTAAAATAAACAATGTACATCAAGACATGAGGTCATTTCTACCCATGAACAGCTATCATTGACATTAGCAATACAATTAGTGGTCAAAATTTGTGTTTTTCTACATGAGACTGTAGGCCGGAGGTCGATAAATGTAACAGAAGTCTCTGTCATGGTGGCCCAAAGCAAGATAAACGCTGATAATGCTCTCGGCCACACTGAAATCCACCACACCCATCCACAACATTCAAAATTCAAACACAATACATTATCTCAATGATCTAAATACTAAACAAAAATATCATTAACCTGAATATCAGCACACAAAAGCAGCAATAATCCAGACATTAATGCACAAAAGTGTCTGCAATCCAGATATCTAATCACAAAAGTGTCAATAATCCAATTATTAACACACAAGTGTCCATAGTCCAGATATCTAATCAAAAAAGTGTCCAAAATCCAGACTTTAACACACAAAATTGTAAATAATCTAGATATTAATGAACACAAGTGTCCATAATCCAGATATCTAATCACAAAAGTGTCAATAATCCAATTATTAACACACAAGTGTCCATAATCCAGATATCTAATCACAAAAGTGCCAATAACCTGGACATTAATGCACAAAAGCATGAAGAACCTGGATAGTAGCTCATGAAAGGATCAATAACCTCGATATAAAAAGGTGAAATAATCAAATGTAATCAATGTTGGAGTCTCTTGAAGTGTCTTTAATAAGGTTCTGAAGGTTTCTGAGGAGGTTTGGACGTCTTTGAAGAGGTCCAGGTGAAGGTTATTAGAGGCCTCACTCACCGTTTGTTGAATTTGTTCCCTTCTTTTAACCCTTTGAACTTGAAAACTCACTGGCACAGATGAGAAGCACAGTGATGGAAAAAAGTTTTCGGGCACCCTTAAAATTTTACACAATCTCAAATATTAGCATGAAATATTTGTGGAAAAGTCTTTTTTGTGTTTCAAAAGGTGTGGCTGCATTAGACAGACGCAAACAAATACAAATGATATTTTGTATTTGTTTTGATAAACTAACAAAACTAAATTCTTGACAGCTTCAATATGTCAGTTGCCAACATGGTCGGTATCAAAGTCAACAAATAACAGAGAATGTGTTCAAAACTGAACAATAAATCAATAAACCATCACATCATCAAATTAATATTTAATAGTCTTGTCATTAGCAGCAGTGGAGCTCTAGTCGTGACTGACATGTTCCCCAGACCTGGATATTGAGCTCCTGTAGCCAATTTCTGATGGACCTGGATGAGTTCAAGGAACATTATCTTGCTGGAACATCCAGTTTAACCTTGATGGAAGAATGTGCAGAAGGGACCATGTGGGTTTGGAGAATGGCACAATACTTGGCAGAGTTCAATGAGATGACCAACACCAGCAGCACTCATGCATCCCCAAACCATGATACTGTCTCCACCATGCTTGACAGTAGATACATGCTGGTGATGATGCTTCTCCTGGCCTTCTGTGTACCCTCACATTAGGAGGAGGAAGATAAAGCTGGAAACTGGACTCCTCTGACCACAGAATCTTCTTCCAGTTCCTGGCTGTCCAGTTCTTGTGTGCTTGGGCCCAACAACACCGGGCTAACCTCTGTCTCTCATTGGTCAGGGGCTTCTTGACAGCCTTGTAGGACCTGAAGCCATGATCTAAAAGTCAACCACGTGCAGTGCAGGTGGAACATTGAAGATCAGTTTGGTTTGACCACTGCTGCTGAAGCGCCTGTGATGTCATTTGGTGGGTTTTCCTGCACATGTGGATCAGAATGTGGCTATTTCTTGCTGAAGAAACCCTTGGACACCCAGATCATGGTTTGTCTTCCAAGCTGCTGGTTCATCTGAATATCTGCAGAGTGTATCCAACTGCTGAAGGACTGCATCTGCACTTTCTGGCTATCTGGAGGCAGCTGGACCATTCCTGGCTGACAAGTTGTATCTTCAGACCTGTTTCGTCCGTTAGGTTCCTTGTTTTATCCATTTTTGTCTCTGAAGAACTTTCAAATGTGCTGGCTTTATATAGACACCAAGCACGGCAACAAAAATTGTCTTTAAATGAAAAGCAAGACCTTCATTAGTGGATCGCTGGAACCAAAATGACCCCATACTCAAAATTTCTTATGGATTTTTATGGAACCAATCAATTTTAAGTTCTTAATGGCTTTTGTAGGATTTGTTTAGTATTTTGGCTGTGACTATACAAAAAGACCTTGGTCTTGAAGACCTAAGAGTGATTCTTAAAGCAATATTTCACAAATGTATGGGGTGTCCAAACATTTTTTTTCTCCACTGTATGTTACCATTAAACAAAACCGCCTCAATGACACCATTTACCAGGCAGCACCTAAAAACAGAATCGGGTGTAGAGTATTGTGAAAAAAAGTTTGTAGAGGCTGTGAGAATGTAAGCAGTTTGTTAGCTTGAGCTGACACTTTTATCGTAGCTTTGATAGCATTTTTATCACACAGTTATTTTCAGTTTCAGTCATAGAATAGAGGTGCAGGACTTTTTATTGCAATGAAAAACAAACCACAGTGAGGAAAAATGAGACAAGAGTCCCGAAAACTGCTTTGAGTTCAGTGAGTCGAATCGTAATCTGGTACAAAGTAGAAAAGAAACTTGACCAAATCAAACTCAACAGGAAACGTCAGGTTTATGGGATTTGTGTTTCACTGTATTTTCACTCATCTCAGAGCTGCTGGTGAAACTTCAAAACTCATCAGAGAACTTTGGAGTGACTTTCTTTAGCAGTTAATGTCATCATTCAGTGAGGAAGCTGGACAAAATGTTTGTCCGTCCTGAGGAGTCTAAGGGGAGGTCATTATCAGCCCTCTGTGGACCAGAGAAACCAGTGCTGAGGTCTGCTTGGTCTGGCTGGTCTCTCAGGTTCCTGATGTAATTTGCTTCAGAGGGAATTAGTGGAAACTGTGGCTGATGTGAAAACACCTCTGGGACAGATGTGTTGACATGCTTGGACAACCTTTGATGTCAACATCCGCAACCTCTGCAGGGTTTTGCATCAGCTGAGAGTGAAGTTAAACTGAGCACAAGTTTGTATTTCTGATTAGTGTTCAAGAACTTTTAACTCTTTATCATGAGTATAAACTGTAGACTTGTGTTGATATAAATTCACAAAAGCATCAATAATTTGGATATTAACTCACGAAAGCATTGGGAACCTGGATGTTAATGCATGAAAGTCTAAATAAACAGGATATTAACCCACAAAAGTCACAGTAACTTGGATATTAACCCGTCACAGTATCAATAGCCCAGGGAATATCTCAAAAAACTATGAATAACCTGGACATGAATGCACCAAAGTGTCAATAATCTGGATATTTATCAGCTGAAGAGAAGAAGAAAAAAACACTTTTATGTCTTTACATTTTTCATGTCTGTGAAGGGGGCTGCACAGTGGGCTCGGTGGTTAGCACCGTCGCCTTGCAGCTAGTAGATCCCCAGTTCTATCTGCATGTTCTCCCTGTCCACGTGTGGGTTTTGTCAAGGTTCTCCGGCTTCCTCCCACAGTCCAAAAACATGTTGAGGTTATTTAGTGATTCTAAATTGTCTGTAGTTGTGAGTGTGATTGTTTAACTCTCTGTGTAGCCCTGTGGCAGACTGGTTACCTGGCCAGGTGTCCTCTGCCTTCACTCTAAGTCAGCTGGGGTAGACTCCAGCCCCTTCCGCAACTCTAATGAGGAATAAGCGGTGTATAGACAATGAATGGATGGATGTGAAGGAAAAACCTTGAAAATATTTTGACTATCAATTCTGTACTTGTCTGTCATCAACAAAGACAGAGAAATTCTGAGATAATTGCTTTAACTGAACTGAGTGCTTAAACGTTGCAGGAAATCATTTTAACTTTAGATTGTGGTACCTAGAGCAGATGTAAAATGGATCTGGATCAACAATCTCTGCATCAAACACATCTCAGATCAGCCATGACATTTTTTTTGTGCCTATCTTCTACATGTATAACGTTATGAGGGCTTTGAAATGATAGACAAAATAACACAAATTACTAAAAATGACAACTATGCACTTCATGGACCTTTAACTCAGAAAATGGTCACAGCAAGAAAGAATTCTTTTATCTGAAGCATAGTTTTCAACATTTTCTAGTTTTTTTTGTCATGCTAGAATATCGACAGGAAAAAAATTGTCAAAATAAAAGCACAGAGTGTTTGCAAAATTACACATATTGTTTTCCTTATTTTTTTACTTTTAAGATGTAATTTTTTTCCCACCTCAAAGCCTCAAAGACTTCGTTTCTCTGTTAAGCCTTCCTGTGGGTTAAAAAGGTATGTTTTATTTTTAAAACCACCCAAATGACACCGTTAAACAATTACAAACTGTGTAATAAGAAAGACATGCTGGATTTTTCACTTTCCTACAGTCTTTCAACTGCTGTGGCGTGCTATTAGCATGAAATTCAGTGGAGAAACTTGACCAAATCTTAGCTTAAAATTGTGATATTTCATCAAAATTACTTCCTCATGTTTCATTTTGCTCATTTTCTTCAACTGATTCTGTAAAAATACATAAAAATCCTACGCTCATAGGTGCAACCATGAAGCCAATTATGACTAAACTGACATGACTAAAACTCAGGAACTTTCTTGCTAAATTTCAGTCTGGGTTTACACAGAGCAGATAGTAGACAAGGATGGAAATAAACTGAAGATATTATGGACATGCTGATTCCAGTGTGCATCAATTTTTGTCAGAGATGGGCGGATTGATCCAAATATCGATAATATCAATGCCAGCGTTGGGACTGATACTGAACACTACCAGTGTAATTAAATCGAGACTATAGTTTTAGTTTCTCTCCTGTATGCCTGAACTGCTGTGGTTTCATTAAAGAGGTGACCTGGTTGTCAGAATCATGTGACTCAACGGCGCCAGACATAGAATCAAACAGGCTCAATAGCTACATCATACATCATAGTGGCAGAAAGTGTAACTTTGGTTTCTTCCGTGGCTCTGTCAGTCTGTTCCTGTCTGATGTGTAAGACAAGCTGTTTGGCTGTTGTGTGTTCCTCAACCAACATTGAGGAAAGAGGAGGCAGAGAGGGAGAAGTCTGACTGAGACACACCTGATGATCAGACTGCAGGCAGGAAGATACTGAACTGGTGAGCCAATCGCAAAGGCTAGCACCGTAGCAGGACTACAAAATTAAATAATCTTTAATCACAATCATCATTTTTAACTTCTAACCACTATATGAATATGACTGACTTCAGCCTTTAAAATTTTAAAATGCTCTCTGCTCTTAAAAGACGTAGTGCACTTAGGTGCGCTGTTTTCTCATCGAAAATGACACGTGGATAAAATTAATGGCTTTCATCTTGGACTAATTTGAAATGAGGACACTTTATCTCACTCTTTTCAAAGTAATTTTCGCTCACACACCTGTGTGAGCCCCGCAGGCACTGAGCAGCATCTACCTCAGTCTGCAATCTGAGGCGTTTAGGGAACATCAGTAAATGTAGTGTCTGTGACAAGCAAATTTTCAGCTAGTGAGGGGTTTCACTTGTAACCAGGTGGGCACAATGAACTGACAATGTCTGTTACTCTTTGTTATCAAAGACAATAACCATGGGGGATTTAAAAAAAAAAAAAGATCATATTCAACATTACAAAAGGTGGAGGTGATGGGAGACTAAGTTTTTGTCTGTCATTGACCATATACAGCACCTAACCTTTGTTCTAAACCTAGCAACTACTGAAAAAGCCAGAAATTTCTCAAGGACAACCAAAAGTCCTTCTCCATAGCCTCTCCAAACTCATCCCACACCTGAGTTTTAGCTTCCACAACTGCCGCAGCTGCAGCCCTTTTGGCAAACTGGTACCTATCTGATGCTTCAAGAGACCCCCGAGCCAGCCAGGCCCAAAAAGCCTCCTTCTTCAGCCTGACGCTTTCCCTCACCGCTGGTGTCCACCGGCGGGTTTTTGGGTTGCTGCTACAACAGGCACCAGTGACCTTCTGGCCACAGCTCCTAACAGCTGCCTCTGCGATGGAGGCTTTGAACATGGACTACTCAGATTCCATGTCCCCAACCTCTCCCGGTATGCAGGAAAAACTCTTGCAGAGGTGAGAGTTGAAAACCCCACAGACAGAGTCCCCCACCAGACGTTCCCTGTTCACCCTCACTTGGGCTTACAAGATTTGTCCAACAGTCTTCCCTGTCATCGGAGCCAACTCACCACCAGGTGGCGATCAGTTGACAGCTCTGCTCCTCTCGTCACCGGAGTGTCCGAGACATACGGCTGAAGGTCTGATAAAACGACTATAAAGTCAATCATCAACCTTTGGCGTAAGATGTCCTGGTACCCGGTACACTTATAAGCAAACTTATACTCAAACATAGTGTTCATTATAACAAATCCATGGATCGCACAGATGTCCAATAACAAAACATCACTTGGATTCAGATCGTGCAGGCCGTTCCTCCTAATCACCCCCTTCAAGTTTCTCCATCGTTGCGCATGTGAGCGTTGAAGTCCCCCAGGAGAACTATGGAATCCCCAGATGGTACCCCCTTCTAGGACACCGCACAGAGATTCCAAGAAGGCCCAATATTCCAAACTGATGTTCGGTGCATAAGCACAAACAACAGTCAGAGTTTCCCCCTCTGCGACAGGGAGTGGCAGAGAAGCGACCCTCTCATTCTCCAGGGAGAACTCCAACAAAGTGACACTCAGCCCGGGGCTCGTGAGTATCCCCACACCCGCCCGGTGCCTCTCAGCTTGGGCAATCTCTGGAAAAGGAGAGAGTCCAACCCCTCTCCAGGATTTTGGTTTCGGAACCCTTGCTGTGTGTGGAGGTGAGCCCAGCTATATCTAGCCGGTATCGCTCAACCTACCACACCAGCTCAGGTTCCTTCCCCACCAGTGAGGTGACGTTCCACGTCCCCAGAACTAGTCTATGCCACTAGGGGGCAGTACGCCCAGGCGCCCGCTCTTGCCTACTGCCCAGTGGGCATAGCAAATCCCGATTTCTGGCCCTGCAGGTGGTGGGCCTACTGGGCTATGTTACTTCTTCGGGCTGTGCCCAACCGAGCCCCACAGACTCGGTCACCAGACGTGATCTGACAAGCACGCCTCAGGCCTGGCTCTAGGGGAAGGCCCCCCGGTTTCCCTAACCCAGGCCAGATGGCGGCATTTCCTTTTTGTGCTGTGATCAGGGTTTTCTGAATCGCTCTTTGTTTGGTCTCTCCCCCAGGACCAATTTGCCTTTGGAGACCCTACCAGGGGCTAGTGCCATGAACAATATAGCTCCCAGGATCACAGAGATGCTCAAACTCCTCTACCGTGAAAAGGTGGCGATTCGACGGGGGGCAAGTCTCTGGAACCAACAAACAGCTACCAGGGGACAAGAAGGTCCGTAGCAGCTACAGAGGCAAGACTTGGGTATGGGAGGACTTCGGGAAGACTACCCAGCAAGATTATTGGTTGGCCTCGAGGACGTTCTGGAAAACTTTTCAACACTTCAGGAAGGACTGGCAGGGCTTGTCCCAGACTGTTTTTAGCACTTAGAAGACGAGGTGCCAGGTGTGAATGAGATCCAGCCTGGGATGTTGAAGGCCCTGGACATTGTTGGACTGTCTTGGTTGGCATGCCTCATCAGTGTTGTGTGGAAATCACAGATGGTGCTTGTGGATGGGAGAACTTGATTGTAGTTTGCATTTTCAAAAGGGTGTACTCTAATTATTGGGAAATCACACTGCCCCGCCTACCTGAAAAAGTTTACTTCAGGACGCTGGAGGATGGCTCCGGCCAATTGTTGAATTTCTGATGCAGATGAGCAACGCAGAATCTGTCCAGGCCATGGAGCAGTGGACCAGCTCATAACTCTTGCAGAGTTGCAGAGGGGATCATGGGAGTTTGACCATCCAGTCCACATGTGTGTTGCAGATTTGGAAAAGGCTAATGACTGTGTCCTTCAAGTTCCACTTTGGAGGGCAGGTCGGTACTACAGAAGAATGGGGCATGTGTGGCACCGTTACAAGCCATCAAGTCCTTGTACAATCAAACTGAGAACTGTATTGATATTCTTGGCACAAAGTCAAACACTGTTGTACTTTGTCAGGGCGGTCTCTTGTCTTCAATCCCATTTGTGACATAGATGGCAGTATCAAAAGATGTAGCACAGGTGAGAAGGGTGTCAGATCTGGGAACCTTAAAATCACATTTTTATTTTTGTGGATGACATGATTCTGTTGACTTTATTAGACGGTGACCTTCAGCATGCACTGGGTCACTTGGTGGCAGAGTGCAAAGTGGCACGAGGGTCAGCACACCCAAGTACAAGTCCATGGTTCCCTGCCGGCAAATAGCACATTTCTCCCTCTGGGTTGGGAGACAGTTGCTGACCCAAGCAGAGTAATTTAAGTATCGTGACATCTTCTTCACATGTGATGGAAAAAAAAAAAATGAGCTGGACAGACAGCGTTGTACAGCGTCACCAGTCAAGTCAGGGTTGTACTGGACTATCGGTGTGAAGAGGAAGCTGAGCCAGAAGGCGAACCTCTCGATTTACGAGTTCATCTACGTTACAACCTGACCTGTCTCATAAGCTCTGGGAAGTGACTGAAAGAATGAGGTCACAGATAGAAAAGGCCGAAAAGAGTATACTCCGTAGGATGGCTGGGCTCAGTCTTAGAGATAGGGTGAAGAGCTTGGACATCTGGAGGGAGCTCTGAGTAGAGTCACTGTTTCCCATCAAAAGTAGCCAGTAGACGTGATTCGGACTTCTGAACAGAATACCTCTAAGCGACTTCCTATGGATGTTTTTCAGTAACATCCAAATGGGAGAAGACGCTGGAAAAGGCCCAGAACATGTTGGAAGGACTACATATCTCATCTAGTGTGGGAATGCCAAGGGATCCCTAAGAAAGAACTGGAAAGCACTGCTAGAGAGAGGAATGAATGGTTGAAGACTAATGGGGCAAAACGGACAAGCTGCTAGGTTTATCCTCTATTTCGCCGACCATCTGTACATCCGTTGTCTGAAATTGAGTGACAGAGACAACGCCAGCAGACAACTTCACATTGCATCTTTCATGATCGTGAAAGGGTTCCATTTAAGTGTATCAGAATGCCCATCATGCTGTTCTTGTATGTTGCATGGAGTTTTACTAGCAGCTGCCATTTGATATGTTCTGCTGCTACATTTTGACGACAGTTGTTTAACACTTTCTCTGATTAACTGGAAATGATTCTAACAGGAACAATAAACATTTAAAATTGTGAAGGTGAAGTTTTCTAAAAGGTCTTCAAAGTATGATAAAGACAAAGCCATCACTGAGAATGAATGAGGTTACTACTCCACTACACTACTGATATGTCGCTTTTTGATAGTAGCAGATCAACTGCTGTTCCCAGTAGTAGAAACATCAAACAAAAACAGATGTGATCAGACAGAGTGATGTTAGGACCAGGCCGTCACTCTCACTGGGAAAACTAATTTTCTTCTAAAAACATTTTACATAAGTAAAAATTTGAGAGCTTTATTCATAAACTACATGTTTACTTGAGAACGGTCTCCATCCCTGGCAACAGTAACAGCAAAAGGGGTGTGATTATTAACATTTGGTCCAATCAGTGCTCAAGACATCAGGAAATATCAGATGTTTGTTGGTGAGGACAGTCTGCCGCTGCTGTGGGAAGCTGGAAAAGTTTAAAAGAAGCAGCAGCACAGTTGCAGCTCAGTTAGTCAACAGCATTATATTGACTTAGGGAATTGTGTCGCTGTCTTCTGGAGAATGTAAGTAAAGTGAACTCTGCTCAAATGTGCTTCATGTTTTGTCTTCAGTAATTATGAACTTTAACTGGTTAAGATCTAAACTAATGTGATAAATTCATTTCTCAGTTCACCATGTAAACAGTGTTATGATTGTTGGGATGCACTGACAGGATCATGATGAACGCCACGGAGTTTAATTATTTCAAACTCACGGCCTACTCTGACAGCAGTATGTTCAAATATTTATTCTTCTTGGTTCTTATGTCTTTGTATGTTTTAATCATCAGTGCTAATGTGTTTCTCATTGTGATTATCTGCATGACCAGAAGCTTACATGAGCCCATGTACCTGTTTCTGGTCAGCCTGTTTGTAAATCAACTGTATGGTAGTGCGTTGTTGTTTCCATTCCTGCTGGTTCAGATCCTCTCTGATATTCACACTGTTTCTACAGCTGTTTGTTTTTTGCAGATTTTCTGTTTACATTCATATGTTGTTATTGAGTTTTTTATTTTGACTGTCATGTCTTATGACAGGTATCTTGCTATCTGTTATCCTCTGCAATATAACACACTCATGTCATTTAAGAGAGTTGCTTTTCTGATTGCTGCCTCTTGGTTTCCTTCTTTTCTCATAGTAACTAGCACAACATATTTGAGTTTCTCTTTACAGCTGTGTGGAAACATCATTAACAAAGTGTACTGTGCCAACTATGCCATAGTTAAACTGGCCTGTTCCGACACTACAGTCAACAACATCTATGGACTCTTTATATCGTGGTTCACAGTAATTAGTCTTTCAGCTTTAATTTTTTACAGCTACACAAAGATCCTCAAAGTGTGTTTTTCTGGTTCCAAACAGACCAGACAGAAAGCTCTCAGCACCTGCACACCTCACTTGGCTTCTCTGCTCAACTTCTTTTTTGGTTGTATGTTTGAGGTTGTACAGAGCAGGTTCAACATGAACAGTGTGCCGAGTATGCTGCGTATATTTTTGTCCTTGTATTTTGTAACATGCCAGCCGTTCTTAAACCCTGCAATGTACGGACTGAAATTGTCCAAAATCCGTCATGTGTGCAAAAGTCTGCTTTCTGTGAAGTGAATTTGTTCTGGCTGAGAAACAATAAAAGCATTGAAGTCTTTGTTGTGTCGACCACAGAGCTGTCTGAAGAGAATACACAGGGTACGCAACATTTACTGCAGTAAAAAAATAAAAAAATTCTTGTGTTTGCATTAGTTTCTATGTTTATCTTTAAAACAGATTAAAAATTGGAAGATTGTGTTCTTTTGTCTCACCTTAAATATGTCTTCATGTGTTATCTGTACAGATTCATGAAGCTAAACTACACAAAGAGTGTGAATCCCTGCTTTAAATCTCAATCAGCCCTGATTATTATTGATATGACCTTATTAAAATTCAGGCCATAAGATTAATTTTCTACTCTGTTCTATTCATTTGCAGGGATTTTCCTGCACAGATTTTTTTGAAGAGGTATCAACCAGTACCAAAGGAAAATCACTAAAATGATAAGTGAGAATAAAAGGCACATATTCTTATTACATATATATGTGTGTGTGTGTATATATATATATATATATATATATATATATATATAGATATATATATATAAAAACAGTTTGTTAATCAACCTTACTTTGCTCAGCATAATAGTCATAAGTATCCATCAGTTGTACAGAAATATCAGGAAAATGCAGATTTCTGTCATAAAATTTAACATTGAGCTATAGCTTTAACTATACGTGGACTGATCATGTTCAGATCCCAGAGGTCAATCCTGAGCAGCGTAAACCTTGACCTAAATATAATCCACAGATATTGCCTTCCTATTATTCATGCAAAAGGTTACTAGCAGGCATCATCACTGTTGACACCAGAGGAGACAGAAATGTCACTTTTTTAGATTCAGTCTGGTAAAACAATCTTATTTATAGAGCACCCTGAAGAACAGCACTCACAATGTGCTTTGACAGTCAAAACATGCAACACAGAAAATCAAGGAAGACATAAGGAGAAAAGACAGCCGTCAATTAAAATCAAAAATAAAAATGATAATAAATTAATTGAATAATTCGCGACATTAACACTCATATCAAACAAAGGAATTGGACAGTTTAAAAACTAAAGAATAAGATTGAGGGTTAAAGTTAGAAATTAAAAATCCAAAATATTTGACAATTGAAGAATGAGAGAGATGACATCACACCAAAGAACCAGGCAGCTAAAAGTAAAATAAAACGAGATCACTTTTAAAATGAGCAGGACATAATACAAAATAGAACACTAAAACTAAATAAAGCTAAAAGCAAATTTCACATAAAAGCAAGTATATAAAAGTGGGTTTTCAGAAGTGATTTAAAAGAAGTTACTGACTCTACAAGCCTTATCTTTTGTATGGATAGGTCTGTATTGACCTAAATCCAATTGAAAACCTGGGAAAAATCATCAAATGCAAAATGGAGAACCACAAGCCCAAAAACAAAGCAAATTTGTTTGAATTTGTGTAATAGGAAGGGGCTCCTGTGACAGCAGAACAATGTCAGACGCTAGTGGAGGGCATGCCAAGACACATGGCTGTAGCCATCAAAAACAATAGTCATGCAAGTAAGTACTCACTCCTGTGTGTATTATGTGACTAAAACAGACAAGAAAATATGGAATGCCTAAAAGCATTGCTTTTGGCAGTACAATGCCGTAACTATTAATGTAACAGCTGAAGTAACTTTGGTTATCATGAAAACCATAGGAAATGTCTAGATATCAGCTCTTAAATGAAACTCTTACGAGCTATTTTTGTTGATATTATTATATTTGTCCAAACAAATGTACCTTTAGTTTGAGCAGGCATTAAAATGAAGAGGAAATTAAAGAAAACAAGGGTGGTCTAATAATTTTTATATGTACAATATCCCTGTACTATACTAAATATGTACAATACCCCTGTAATATACTATATATATATACACAATACCCCTGTAATATACTAAATATGTACAATACCCCTGTACTGTACTATGTATGTACAATACCAATGTACTATACTATATATGTGCAAAACATCATAGATGTTCACCCGTGTTCCATCAGGACGGTTATTTTTGTTGGACTGCGCATTCACTTCCACTTTTGATGCTGTAACGTGTATGCCAAGTGCGGACTCTGATTACTCGATAAATCGATAGGAGAATCAATAGAATAGTCAATTTCTAAAGTAATCAATAGCTGCAGCCCTATGAATAACCTAGATGTTGATCTACTGAAGTGTCAATAGCGGGGATGTTACCGCACCACAATGTCAATAACCTGGACATTAACCCATCCAAGTATCCATAATCTGGGCCACATCCTCGGTCTCTGCATCTGCCCCCACCTTACCTCCCTTTACCCCTCATTTTTTAAATTCTCCCTCTTTTTCTCTCTCTTTCTGCTCTCCCTCTCTCTCCACTCACCACTCTGCTCACTCTCCTGTGCTGCTGTCCCGCGGCTGTTACTCATCAATCAGTTAAATCATCAGGAACTCCAGACAGCTGTGGATCAGCACACCTGCCTCATCACCAGCGCCATAAAACCCAGCTCATGACTCCACTGCCGGCCCGATCGTAGCATCAACTTCGGTGTCAAGTTGGTCAGGTCGCTTTTGCACATTTTGCAAATCCTACATATAATCTATATTTACTCTTGTCTGTTCTGCCCGCAGATCCAGTGACCGTACGGTCTGGTCCTGCCAAACTCTGTCTGACCTGGCTGTACGCCGGTAAACCTGACTACTTGTCTGCTCTGTTCAACCCGGCCGCCTCCTGGTCATCTGGAGTCCTCTATCGAAGAGGACCAGGACCCTGAACTCTTCCGTCCGACCTGGCTGCTTGCCGGATATCTGGATCCCCCACCCCGACGAGGACCGGCTTCATCCCTGGCTCTCCCCTCTGGCTGCCACCGCTATCCGCTGAACGATCTGCAGCACTAGCGTGCGCCATCCGTGCCGCCGGTCCTGAGAAGGCTGTGTTCCCCCCTGGAATGGCAAAGCCCTACAAGGAACCTTTTAGAGGGGACTGAGCAATGTGGTCAAGGATGAGCTGGCAGCTCAGGATAAGCCCTCCTCCCTCAACCAACTCATCTCCCTTTGTGATTCGAGTGGACAACCGCCTCTGAGAATGCCACCAGGATACAGAAGTCCGGCATCCGCAGTCCTCCCATGCATGTCCCTGCTACCTTTGCCCGACGTCCAGCCTGCCACGAGCGCCCCAGTCTGGCACAGCTTCCTCGGAGGGGAAGCCAATGCAGCTCAGACATGCTTGGCTTTCTGTGGAGGAGAGGAACCTCTGTTTCCGGATACCTGTCTCTATTTGTCGGTAAAAGACTGGGCTCGACAACAACCAAGGGGCTACTCTGTCCTGTCCCCCCAACAGCTGCAGGTCTCCTCCAAACTCTGCTGGAAGGAGGAGTGGATTAAACTCTCCATCCCGATTGATTCTGGAGTGGAGGAGAGCTTCATGGACTGGGCTTTAGTCACTCAGCTTGGCATCTCTACAGAACCGTTGCCAACTCCTGCAGTGTATTATGAGCTCACCCAGGTCTTCAGTAAAGATTAGGCCTTGTTGCTTCCACTGCACCAACAATACAATTACGCTATCGACCTGCTGCCCAAAGCTCTCCTGCCCAGCAGCCAATTGTACATTCTGTCCAAGTCAGAGCATGTCGCCATGGAGGCATACATTAAGGACTCCCTGGCAGCTGGCCTGATTTGTCCCTCTTTGTCGCCCATCGGAGCAGGTTTCTTCTTGGTAGGGAAGAAGGACAAGACCCCCCGACCATGCATCGGCTTCCGAGGGCTCAATAATATAACGGTGAGGAAAAAGTATCAACTACTGTTGATCAGCTCTGCCTTCGCCTCCCTCCACAGAGCCACGGTGTTCACCCAGTTGGATCTCTGAAATGCCTACCATCTCATTCTCATCCGGGAGGGGGACGAGTGGAAGACGGCTTTTAACACGCTCCTAGGGCGTTGTGAGTATACCGTGATGCCCTTTGGCCTCACCAACACCCAAACTGGCCTGTTCCGACACTACAGTCAACATCATCTATGGACTCTTTACATCATGGTTCACATTAATTAGTCTTTCAGCTTTAATTTTTTACAGCTACACAAAGATCCTCAAAGTTTGTTTTTCTGGTTCCAAACAGACCAGACAGAAAGCTCTCAGCACCTGCACACCTCACTTGGCTTCTCTGCTCAACTTCTTTTTTGGTTGTATGTTTGAGGTTGTACAGAGCAGGTTCAACATGAACAGTGTGCCGAGTATGCTGCGTATATTTTTGTCCTTGTATTTTCTAACATGCCAGCCATTCTTCAACCCTGTACTGTACGGACTGAAATTGTCCAAAATTCGTCATGCGTGCAAAAGTCTTCTTTCTCTGAAGTGAATTTGTTCTGGCTGAGAAACAATAAAAGCTTTGAAGTCTTTGTTGTGTCGACCACAGAGCTGTTGAAGTGAACATGCAGGTTATACAACACTAACAGCTGTGAAAGATTTATCAGCTGAAGAGAAGAAGAAAAAAACACTTTTATGTCTTTACATTTTTCATGTCTGTGAAGGGGGCTGCACAGTGGGCTCGGTGGTTAGCACCGTCGCCTTGCAGCTAGTAGATCCCCAGTTCTATCTGCATGTTCTCCCTGTCCACGTGTGGGTTTTGTCAAGGTTCTCCGGCTTCCTCCCACAGTCCAAAAACATGTTGAGGTTATTTAGTGATTCTAAATTGTCTGTAGTTGTGAGTGTGATTGTTTAACTCTCTGTGTAGCCCTGTGGCAGACTGGTTACCTGGCCAGGTGTCCTCTGCCTTCACTCTAAGTCAGCTGGGGTAGACTCCAGCCCCTTCCGCAACTCTAATGAGGAATAAGCGGTGTATAGACAATGAATGGATGGATGTGAAGGAAAAACCTTGAAAATATTTTGACTATCAATTCTGTACTTGTCTGTCATCAACAAAGACAGAGAAATTCTGAGATATTTGCTTTAACTGAACTGAGTGCTTAAACGTTGCAGGAAATCATTTTAACTTTAGATTGTGGTACCTAGAGCAGATGTAAAATGGATCTGGATCAACAATCTCTGCATCAAACACATCTCAGATCAGCCATGACATTTTTTTTGTGCCTATCTTCTACATGTATAACGTTATGAGGGCTTTGAAACGATAGACAAAATAACACAAATTACTAAAAATGACAACTATGCACTTCATGGACCTTTAACTCAGAAAATGGTCACAGCAATAAAGAATTCTTTTATCTGAAGCATAGTTTTCAACATTTTCTATTTTTTTGTCATGCTAGAATATCGACAGGAAAAAAATTGTCAAAATAAAAGTACAGAGTGTTTGCAAAATTACACATATTGTTTTCCTTATTTTTTTACTCTTAAGATGTAATTTTTTTTCCACCTCAAAGCCTCAAAGACTTCGTTTCTCTGTTAAGCCTTCCTGTGGGTTAAAAAGGTATGTTTTATTTTTAAAACCACCCAAATGACACCGTTAAACAATTACAAACTGTGTAATAAGAAAGACATGCTGGATTTTTCACTTTCCTACAGTCTTTCAACTGCTGTGGCGTGCTATTAGCATGAAATTCAGTGGAGAAACTTGACCAAATCTTGCCTTAAAATTGTGATATTTCATCAAAATTACTTCCTCATGTTTCATTTTGCTCATTTTCTTCAACTGATTCTGTAAAAATACATAAAAATCCTACGCTCATAGGTGCAACCATGAAGCCAATTATGACTAAACTGACATGACTAAAACTCAGGAACTTTCTTGCTAAATTTCAGTCTGGGTTTACACAGAGCAGATAGTAGACAAGGATGGAAATATACTGAAGATATTGTGGACATGCTGATTCCAGTGTGTATCAATTTTTGTCAGAGATGGGCGGATTGATCCAAATATCGATAATATCAATGCCAGCGTTGGGACTGATACTGAACACTACCAGTGTAATTAAATCGAGACTATAGTTTAAGTTTCTCTCCTGTATGCCTGAACTGCTGTGGTTTCATTAAAGAGGTGACCTGGTTGTCAGAATCATGTGACTCAACGGCGCCAGACATAGAATCAAACAGGCTCAATAGCTACATCATACATCATAGTGGCAGAAAGTGTAACTTTGGTTTCTTCCGTGGCTCTGCCGGTCTGTTCCTGTCTGATGTGTAAGACAAGCTGTTTGGCTTGCCAGAAATTTCTCAAGGACAACCAAAAGTCCTTCTCCATAGCCTCTCCAAACTCGTCCCACACCTGAGTTTTAGCTTCCACAACTGCCGCAGCTGCAGCCCTTTTGGCAAACTGGTACCTATCTGATGCTTCAAGAGACCCCCGAGCCAGCCAGGCCCAAAAAGCCTCCTTCTTCAGCCTGACGCTTTCCCTCACCGCTGGTGTCCACCGGCGGGTTTTTGGGTTGCTGCTACAACAGGCACCAGTGACCTTCTGGCCACAGCTCCTAACAGCTGCCTCTGCGATGGAGGCTTTGAACATGGACTACTCAGATTCCATGTCCCCAACCTCTCCCGGTATGCAGGAAAAACTCTTGCAGAGGTGAGAGTTGAAAACCCCACAGACAGAGTCCCCCACCAGACGTTCCCTGTTCACCCTCACTTGGGCTTACAAGATTTGTCCAACAGTCTTCCCTGTCATCGGAGCCAACTCACCACCAGGTGGCGATCAGTTGACAGCTCTGCTCCTCTCGTCACCGGAGTGTCCGAGACATACGGCTGAAGGTCTGATAAAACGACTATAAAGTCAATCATCAACCTTTGGCGTAAGATGTCCTGGTACCCGGTACACTTATAAGCAAACTTATACTCAAACATAGTGTTCATTATAACAAATCCATGGATCGCACAGATGTCCAATAACAAAACATCACTTGGATTCAGATCGTGCAGGCCGTTCCTCCTAATCACCCCCTTCAAGTTTCTCCATCGTTGCGCATGTGAGCGTTGAAGTCCCCCAGGAGAACTATGGAATCCCCAGATGGTACCCCCTTCTAGGACACCGCACAGAGATTCCAAGAAGGCCCAATATTCCAAACTGATGTTCGGTGAATAAGCACAAACAACAGTCAGAGTTTCCCCCTCTGCGACAGGGAGTGGCAGAGAAGCGACCCTCTCATTCTCCAGGGAGAACTCCAACAAAGTGACACTCAGCCCGGGGCTCGTGAGTATCCCCACACCCGCCCGGTGCCTCTCAGCTTGGGCAATCTCTGGAAAAGGAGAGAGTCCAACCCCTCTCCAGGATTTTGGTTTCGGAACCCTTGCTGTGTGTGGAGGTGAGCCCAGCTATATCTAGCCGGTATCGCTCAACCTACCACACCAGCTCAGGTTCCTTCCCCACCAGTGAGGTGACGTTCCACGTCCCCAGAACTAGTCTATGCCACTAGGGGGCAGTACGCCCAGGCGCCCGCTCTTGCCTACTGCCCAGTGGGCATAGCAAATCCCGATTTCTGGCCCTGCAGGTGGTGGGCCTACTGGGCTATGTTACTTCTTCGGGCTGTGCCCAACCGAGCCCCACAGACTCGGTCACCAGACGTGATCTGACAAGCACGCCTCAGGCCTGGCTCTAGGGGAAGGCCCCCCGGTTTCCCTAACCCAGGCCAGATGGCGGCATTTCCTTTTTGTGCTGTGATCAGGGTTTTCTGAATCGCTCTTTGTTTGGTCTCTCCCCCAGGACCAATTTGCCTTTGGAGACCCTACCAGGGGCTAGTGCCATGAACAATATAGCTCCCAGGATCACAGAGATGCTCAAACTCCTCTACCGTGAAAAGGTGGCGATTCGACGGGGGGCAAGTCTCTGGAACCAACAAACAGCTACCAGGGGACAAGAAGGTCCGTAGCAGCTACAGAGGCAAGACTTGGGTATGGGAGGACTTCGGGAAGACTACCCAGCAAGATTATTGGTTGGCCTCGAGGACGTTCTGGAAAACTTTTCAACACTTCAGGAAGGACTGGCAGGGCTTGTCCCAGACTGTTTTTAGCACTTAGAAGACAAGGTGCCAGGTGTGAATGAGATCCAGCCTGGGATGTTGAAGGCCCTGGACATTGTTGGACTGTCTTGGTTGGCATGCCTCATCAGTGTTGTGTGGAAATCACAGATGGTGCTTGTGGATGGGAGAACTTGATTGTAGTTTGCATTTTCAAAAGGGTGTACTCTAATTATTGGGAAATCACACTGCCCCGCCTACCTGAAAAAGTTTACTTCAGGACGCTGGAGGATGGCTCCGGCCAATTGTTGAATTTCTGATGCAGATGAGCAACGCAGAATCTGTCCAGGCCATGGAGCAGTGGACCAGCTCATAACTCTTGCAGAGTTGCAGAGGGGATCATGGGAGTTTGACCATCCAGTCCACATGTGTGTTGCAGATTTGGAAAAGGCTAATGACTGTGTCCTTCAAGTTCCACTTTGGAGGGCAGGTCGGTACTACAGAAGAATGGGGCATGTGTGGCACCGTTACAAGCCATCAAGTCCTTGTACAATCAAACTGAGAACTGTATTGATATTCTTGGCACAAAGTCAAACACTGTTGTACTTTGTCAGGGCGGTCTCTTGTCTTCAATCCCATTTGTGACATAGATGGCAGTATCAAAAGATGTAGCACAGGTGAGAAGGGTGTCAGATCTGGGAACCTTAAAATCACATTTTTATTTTTGTGGATGACATGATTCTGTTGACTTTATTAGACGGTGACCTTCAGCATGCACTGGGTCACTTGGTGGCAGAGTGCAAAGTGGCACGAGGGTCAGCACACCCAAGTACAAGTCCATGGTTCCCTGCCGGCAAATAGCACATTTCTCCCTCTGGGTTGGGAGACAGTTGCTGACCCAAGCAGAGTAATTTAAGTATCGTGACATCTTCTTCACATGTGATGGAAAAAAAAAAAATGAGCTGGACAGACAGCGTTGTACAGCGTCACCAGTCAAGTCAGGGTTGTACTGGACTATCGGTGTGAAGAGGAAGCTGAGCCAGAAGGCGAACCTCTCGATTTACGAGTTCATCTACGTTACAACCTGACCTGTCTCATAAGCTCTGGGAAGTGACTGAAAGAATGAGGTCACAGATAGAAAAGGCCGAAAAGAGTATACTCCGTAGGATGGCTGGGCTCAGTCTTAGAGATAGGGTGAAGAGCTTGGACATCTGGAGGGAGCTCTGAGTAGAGTCACTGTTTCCCATCAAAAGTAGCCAGTAGACGTGATTCGGACTTCTGAACAGAATACCTCTAAGCGACTTCCTATGGATGTTTTTCAGTAACATCCAAATGGGAGAAGACGCTGGAAAAGGCCCAGAACATGTTGGAAGGACTACATATCTCATCTAGTGTGGGAATGCCAAGGGATCCCTAAGAAAGAACTGGAAAGCACTGCTAGAGAGAGGAATGAATGGTTGAAGACTAATGGGGCAAAACGGACAAGCTGCTAGGTTTATCCTCTATTTCGCCGACCATCTGTACATCCGTTGTCTGAAATTGAGTGACAGAGACAACGCCAGCAGACAACTTCACATTGCATCTTTCATGATCGTGAAAGGGTTCCATTTAAGTGTATCAGAATGCCCATCATGCTGTTCTTGTATGTTGCATGGAGTTTTACTAGCAGCTGCCATTTGATATGTTCTGCTGCTACATTTTGACGACAGTTGTTTAACACTTTCTCTGATTAACTGGAAATGATTCTAACAGGAACAATAAACATTTAAAATTGTGAAGGTGAAGTTTTCTAAAAGGTCTTCAAAGTATGATAAAGACAAAGCCATCACTGAGAATGAATGAGGTTACTACTCCACTACACTACTGATATGTCGCTTTTTGATAGTAGCAGATCAACTGCTGTTCCCAGTAGTAGAAACATCAAACAAAAACAGATGTGATCAGACAGAGTGATGTTAGGACCAGGCCGTCACTCTCACTGGGAAAACTAATTTTCTTCTAAAAACATTTTACATAAGTAAAAATTTGAGAGCTTTATTCATAAACTACATGTTTACTTGAGAACGGTCTCCATCCCTGGCAACAGTAACAGCAAAAGGGGTGTGATTATTAACATTTGGTCCAATCAGTGCTCAAGACATCAGGAAATATCAGATGTTTGTTGGTGAGGACAGTCTGCCGCTGCTGTGGGAAGCTGGAAAAGTTTAAAAGAAGCAGCAGCACAGTTGCAGCTCAGTTAGTCAACAGCATTATATTGACTTAGGGAATTGTGTCGCTGTCTTCTGGAGAATGTAAGTAAAGTGAACTCTGCTCAAATGTGCTTCATGTTTTGTCTTCAGTAATTATGAACTTTAACTGGTTAAGATCTAAACTAATGTGATAAATTCATTTCTCAGTTCACCATGTAAACAGTGTTATGATTGTTGGGATGCACTGACAGGATCATGATGAACGCCACGGAGTTTAATTATTTCAAACTCACGGCCTACTCTGACAGCAGTATGTTCAAATATTTATTCTTCTTGGTTCTTATGTCTTTGTATGTTTTAATCATCAGTGCTAATGTGTTTCTCATTGTGATTATCTGCATGACCAGAAGCTTACATGAGCCCATGTACCTGTTTCTGGTCAGCCTGTTTGTAAATCAACTGTATGGTAGTGCGTTGTTGTTTCCATTCCTGCTGGTTCAGATCCTCTCTGATATTCACACTGTTTCTACAGCTGTTTGTTTTTTGCAGATTTTCTGTTTACATTCATATGTTGTTATTGAGTTTTTTATTTTGACTGTCATGTCTTATGACAGGTATCTTGCTATCTGTTATCCTCTGCAATATAACACACTCATGTCATTTAAGAGAGTTGCTTTTCTGATTGCTGCCTCTTGGTTTCCTTCTTTTCTCATAGTAACTAGCACAACATATTTGAGTTTCTCTTTACAGCTGTGTGGAAACATCATTAACAAAGTGTACTGTGCCAACTATGCCATAGTTAAACTGGCCTGTTCCGACACTACAGTCAACAACATCTATGGACTCTTTATATCGTGGTTCACAGTAATTAGTCTTTCAGCTTTAATTTTTTACAGCTACACAAAGATCCTCAAAGTGTGTTTTTCTGGTTCCAAACAGACCAGACAGAAAGCTCTCAGCACCTGCACACCTCACTTGGCTTCTCTGCTCAACTTCTTTTTTGGTTGTATGTTTGAGGTTGTACAGAGCAGGTTCAACATGAACAGTGTGCCGAGTATGCTGCGTATATTTTTGTCCTTGTATTTTGTAACATGCCAGCCGTTCTTAAACCCTGCAATGTACGGACTGAAATTGTCCAAAATCCGTCATGTGTGCAAAAGTCTGCTTTCTGTGAAGTGAATTTGTTCTGGCTGAGAAACAATAAAAGCATTGAAGTCTTTGTTGTGTCGACCACAGAGCTGTCTGAAGAGAATACACAGGGTACACAACATTTACTGCAGTAAAAAAATAAAAAAATTCTTGTGTTTGCATTAGTTTCTATGTTTATCTTTAAAACAGATTAAAAATTGGAAGATTGTGTTCTTTTGTCTCACCTTAAATATGTCTTCATGTGTTATCTGTACAGATTCATGAAGCTAAACTACACAAAGAGTGTGAATCCCTGCTTTAAATCTCAATCAGCCCTGATTATTATTGATATGACCTTATTAAAATTCAGGCCATAAGATTAATTTTCTACTCTGTTCTATTCATTTGCAGGGATTTTCCTGCACAGATTTTTTTGAAGAGGTATCAACCAGTACCAAAGGAAAATCACTAAAATGATAAGTGAGAATAAAAGGCACATATTCTTATTACATATATATGTGTGTGTGTGTATATATATATATATATATATATATATATATATATATATATATATATATATAAAAACAGTTTGTTAATCAACCTTACTTTGCTCAGCATAATAGTCATAAGTATCCATCAGTTGTACAGAAATATCAGGAAAATGCAGATTTCTGTCATAAAATTTAACATTGAGCTATAGCTTTAACTATACGTGGACTGATCATGTTCAGATCCCAGAGGTCAATCCTGAGCAGCGTAAACCTTGACCTAAATATAATCCACAGATATTGCCTTCCTATTATTCATGCAAAAGGTTACTAGCAGGCATCATCACTGTTGACACCAGAGGAGACAGAAATGTCACTTTTTTAGATTCAGTCTGGTAAAACAATCTTATTTATAGAGCACCCTGAAGAACAGCACTCACAATGTGCTTTGACAGTCAAAACATGCAACACAGAAAATCAAGGAAGACATAAGGAGAAAAGACAGCCGTCAATTAAAATCAAAAATAAAAATGATAATAAATTAATTGAATAATTCGCGACATTAACACTCATATCAAACAAAGGAATTGGACAGTTTAAAAACTAAAGAATAAGATTGAGGGTTAAAGTTAGAAATTAAAAATCCAAAATATTTGACAATTGAAGAATGAGAGAGATGACATCACACCAAAGAACCAGGCAGCTAAAAGTAAAATAAAACGAGATCACTTTTAAAATGAGCAGGACATAATACAAAATAGAACACTAAAACTAAATAAAGCTAAAAGCAAATTTCACATAAAAGCAAGTATATAAAAGTGGGTTTTCAGAAGTGATTTAAAAGAAGTTACTGACTCTACAAGCCTTATCTTTTGTATGGATAGGTCTGTATTGACCTAAATCCAATTGAAAACCTGGGAAAAATCATCAAATGCAAAATGGAGAACCACAAGCCCAAAAACAAAGCAAATTTGTTTGAATTTGTGTAATAGGAAGGGGCTCCTGTGACAGCAGAACAATGTCAGACGCTAGTGGAGGGCATGCCAAGACACATGGCTGTAGCCATCAAAAACAATAGTCATGCAAGTAAGTACTCACTCCTGTGTGTATTATGTGACTAAAACAGACAAGAAAACATGGAATGCCTAAAAGCATTGCTTTTGGCAGTACAATGCCGTAACTATTAATGTAACAGCTGAAGTAACTTTGGTTATCATGAAAACCATAGGAAATGTCTAGATATCAGCTCTTAAATGAAACTCTTACGAGCTATTTTTGTTGATATTATTATATTTGTCCAAACAAATGTACCTTTAGTTTGAGCAGGCATTAAAATGAAGAGGAAATTAAAGAAAACAAGGGTGGTCTAATAATTTTTATATGTACAATATCCCTGTACTATACTAAATATGTACAATACCCCTGTAATATACTATATATATATACACAATACCCCTGTAATATACTAAATATGTACAATACCCCTGTACTGTACTATGTATGTACAATACCAATGTACTATACTATATATGTGCAAAACATCATAGATGTTCACCCGTGTTCCATCAGGACGGTTATTTTTGTTGGACTGCGCATTCACTTCCACTTTTGATGCTGTAACGTGTATGCCAAGTGCGGACTCTGATTACTCGATAAATCGATAGGAGAATCAATAGAATAGTCAATTTCTAAAGTAATCAATAGCTGCAGCCCTATGAATAACCTAGATGTTGATCTACTGAAGTGTCAATAGCGGGGATGTTACCGCACCACAATGTCAATAACCTGGACATTAACCCATCCAAGTATCCATAATCTGGGCCACATCCTCGGTCTCTGCATCTGCCCCCACCTTACCTCCCTTTACCCCTCATTTTTTAAATTCTCCCTCTTTTTCTCTCTCTTTCTGCTCTCCCTCTCTCTCCACTCACCACTCTGCTCACTCTCCTGTGCTGCTGTCCCGCGGCTGTTACTCATCAATCAGTTAAATCATCAGGAACTCCAGACAGCTGTGGATCAGCACACCTGCCTCATCACCAGCGCCATAAAACCCAGCTCATGACTCCACTGCCGGCCCGATCGTAGCATCAACTTCGGTGTCAAGTTGGTCAGGTCGCTTTTGCACATTTTGCAAATCCTACATATAATCTATATTTACTCTTGTCTGTTCTGCCCGCAGATCCAGTGACCGTACGGTCTGGTCCTGCCAAACTCTGTCTGACCTGGCTGTACGCCGGTAAACCTGACTACTTGTCTGCTCTGTTCAACCCGGCCGCCTCCTGGTCATCTGGAGTCCTCTATCGAAGAGGACCAGGACCCTGAACTCTTCCGTCCGACCTGGCTGCTTGCCGGATATCTGGATCCCCCACCCCGACGAGGACCGGCTTCATCCCTGGCTCTCCCCTCTGGCTGCCACCGCTATCCGCTGAACGATCTGCAGCACTAGCGTGCGCCATCCGTGCCGCCGGTCCTGAGAAGGCTGTGTTCCCCCCTGGAATGGCAAAGCCCTACAAGGAACCTTTTAGAGGGGACTGAGCAATGTGGTCAAGGATGAGCTGGCAGCTCAGGATAAGCCCTCCTCCCTCAACCAACTCATCTCCCTTTGTGATTCGAGTGGACAACCGCCTCTGAGAATGCCACCAGGATACAGAAGTCCGGCATCCGCAGTCCTCCCATGCATGTCCCTGCTACCTTTGCCCGACGTCCAGCCTGCCACGAGCGCCCCAGTCTGGCACAGCTTCCTCGGAGGGGAAGCCAATGCAGCTCGGACATGCTTGGCTTTCTGTGGAGGAGAGGAACCTCTGTTTCCAGATACCTGTCTCTATTTGCCGGTAAAAGACTGGGCTCGACAACAACCAAGGGGCTACTCTGTCCTGTCCCCCCAACAGCTGCAGGTCTCCTCCAAACTCTGCTGGAAGGAGGAGTGGATTAAACTCTCCATCCCGATTGATTCTGGAGTGGAGGAGAGCTTCATGGACTGGGCTTTAGTCACTCAGCTTGGCATCTCTACAGAACCGTTGCCAACTCCTGCAGTGTATTATGAGCTCACCCAGGTCTTCAGTAAAGATTAGGCCTTGTTGCTTCCACTGCACCAACAATACAATTACGCTATCGACCTGCTGCCCAAAGCTCTCCTGCCCAGCAGCCAATTGTACATTCTGTCCAAGTCAGAGCATGTCGCCATGGAGGCATACATTAAGGACTCCCTGGCAGCTGGCCTGATTTGTCCCTCTTTGTCGCCCATCGGAGCAGGTTTCTTCTTGGTAGGGAAGAAGGACAAGACCCCCCGACCATGCATCGGCTTCCGAGGGCTCAATAATATAACGGTGAGGAAAAAGTATCAACTACTGTTGATCAGCTCTGCCTTCGCCTCCCTCCACAGAGCCACGGTGTTCACCCAGTTGGATCTCTGAAATGCCTACCATCTCATTCTCATCCGGGAGGGGGACGAGTGGAAGACGGCTTTTAACACGCTCCTAGGGCGTTGTGAGTATACCGTGATGCCCTTTGGCCTCACCAACACCCAAACTGGCCTGTTCCGACACTACAGTCAACATCATCTATGGACTCTTTACATCATGGTTCACATTAATTAGTCTTTCAGCTTTAATTTTTTACAGCTACACAAAGATCCTCAAAGTTTGTTTTTCTGGTTCCAAACAGACCAGACAGAAAGCTCTCAGCACCTGCACACCTCACTTGGCTTCTCTGCTCAACTTCTTTTTTGGTTGTATGTTTGAGGTTGTACAGAGCAGGTTCAACATGAACAGTGTGCCGAGTATGCTGCGTATATTTTTGTCCTTGTATTTTCTAACATGCCAGCCATTCTTCAACCCTGTACTGTACGGACTGAAATTGTCCAAAATTCGTCATGCGTGCAAAAGTCTTCTTTCTCTGAAGTGAATTTGTTCTGGCTGAGAAACAATAAAAGCTTTGAAGTCTTTGTTGTGTCGACCACAGAGCTGTTGAAGTGAACATGCAGGTTATACAACACTAACAGCTGTGAAAGATTTATCAGCTGAAGAGAAGAAGAAAAAAACACTTTTATGTCTTTACATTTTTCATGTCTGTGAAGGGGGCTGCACAGTGGGCTCGGTGGTTAGCACCGTCGCCTTGCAGCTAGTAGATCCCCAGTTCTATCTGCATGTTCTCCCTGTCCACGTGTGGGTTTTGTCAAGGTTCTCCGGCTTCCTCCCACAGTCCAAAAACATGTTGAGGTTATTTAGTGATTCTAAATTGTCTGTAGTTGTGAGTGTGATTGTTTAACTCTCTGTGTAGCCCTGTGGCAGACTGGTTACCTGGCCAGGTGTCCTCTGCCTTCACTCTAAGTCAGCTGGGGTAGACTCCAGCCCCTTCCGCAACTCTAATGAGGAATAAGCGGTGTATAGACAATGAATGGATGGATGTGAAGGAAAAACCTTGAAAATATTTTGACTATCAATTCTGTACTTGTCTGTCATCAACAAAGACAGAGAAATTCTGAGATATTTGCTTTAACTGAACTGAGTGCTTAAACGTTGCAGGAAATCATTTTAACTTTAGATTGTGGTACCTAGAGCAGATGTAAAATGGATCTGGATCAACAATCTCTGCATCAAACACATCTCAGATCAGCCATGACAACCCCACAGACAGAGTCCCCCACCAGACGTTGCCTGTTCACCCTCACTTGGGCTTACAAGATTTGTCCAACAGTCTTCCCTGTCATCTGAGCCAACTCACCACCAGGTGGCGATCAGTTGACAGCTCTGCTCCTCTCGTCACCGGAGTGTCCGAGACATACGGCTGAAGGTCTGATAAAACGACTATAAAGTCAATCATCAACCTTTGGCGTAAGATGTCCTGGTACCCGGTACACTTATAAGCAAACTTATACTCAAACATAGTGTTCATTATAACAAATCCATGGATCGCACAGATGTCCAATAACAAAACATCACTTGGATTCAGATCATGCAGGCCGTTCCTCCTAATCACCCCCTTCAAGTTTCTCCATCGTTGCGCATGTGAGCGTTGAAGTCCCCCAGGAGAACTATGGAATCCCCAGATGGTACCCCCTTCTAGGACACCGCACAGAGATTCCAAGAAGGCCCAATATTCCAAACTGATGTTCGGTGAATAAGCACAAACAACAGTCAGAGTTTCCCCCTCTGCGACAGGGAGTGGCAGAGAAGCGACCCTCTCATTCTCCAGGGAGAACTCCAACAAAGTGACACTCAGCCCGGGGCTCGTGAGTATCCCCACACCCGCCCGGTGCCTCTCAGCTTGGGCAATCTCTGGAAAAGGAGAGAGTCCAACCCCTCTCCAGGATTTTGGTTTCGGAACCCTTGCTGTGTGTGGAGGTGAGCCCAGCTATATCTAGCCGGTATCGCTCAACCTACCACACCAGCTCAGGTTCCTTCCCCACCAGTGAGGTGACGTTCCACGTCCCCAGAACTAGTCTATGCCACTAGGGGGCAGTACGCCCAGGCGCCCGCTCTTGCCTACTGCCCAGTGGGCATAGCAAATCCCGATTTCTGGCCCTGCAGGTGGTGGGCCTACTGGGCTATGTTACTTCTTCGGGCTGTGCCCAACCGAGCCCCACAGACTCGGTCACCAGACGTGATCTGACAAGCACGCCTCAGGCCTGGCTCTAGGGGAAGGCCCCCCGGTTTCCCTAACCCGGGCCAGATGGCGGCATTTCCTTTTTGTGCTGTGATCAGGGTTTTCTGAATCGCTCTTTGTTTGGTCTCTCCCCCAGGACCAATTTGCCTTGGGAGACCCTACCAGGGGCTAGTGCCATGAACAATATAGCTCCCAGGATCACAGAGATGCTCAAACTCCTCTACCGTGAAAAGGTGGCGATTCGACGGGGGGCAAGTCTCTGGAACCAACAAACAGCTACCAGGGGACAAGAAGGTCCATAGCAGCTACAGAGGCAAGACTTGGGTATGGGAGGACTTCGGGAAGACTACCCAGCAAGATTATTGGTTGGCCTCGAGGACGTTCTGGAAAACTTTTCAACACTTCAGGAAGGACTGGCAGGGCTTGTCCCAGACTGTTTTTAGCACTTAGAAGACAAGGTGCCAGGTGTGAATGAGATCCAGCCTGGGATGTTGAAGGCCCTGGACATTGTTGGACTGTCTTGGTTGGCATGCCTCATCAGTGTTGTGTGGAAATCACAGATGGTGCTTGTGGATGGGAGAACTTGATTGTAGTTTGCATTTTCAAAAGGGTGTACTCTAATTATTGGGAAATCACACTGCCCCGCCTACCTGAAAAAGTTTACTTCAGGACGCTGGAGGATGGCTCCGGCCAATTGTTGAATTTCTGATGCAGATGAGCAACGCAGAATCTGTCCAGGCCATGGAGCAGTGGACCAGCTCATAACTCTTGCAGAGTTGCAGAGGGGATCATGGGAGTTTGACCATCCAGTCCACATGTGTGTTGCAGATTTGGAAAAGGCTAATGACTGTGTCCTTCAAGTTCCACTTTGGAGGGCAGGTCGGTACTACAGAAGAATGGGGCATGTGTGGCACCGTTACAAGCCATCAAGTCCTTGTACAATCAAACTGAGAACTGTATTGATATTCTTGGCACAAAGTCAAACACTGTTGTACTTTGTCAGGGCGGTCTCTTGTCTTCAATCCCATTTGTGACATAGATGGCAGTATCAAAAGATGTAGCACAGGTGAGAAGGGTGTCAGATCTGGGAACCTTAAAATCACATTTTTATTTTTGTGGATGACATGATTCTGTTGACTTTATTAGACGGTGACCTTCAGCATGCACTGGGTCACTTGGTGGCAGAGTGCAAAGTGGCACGAGGGTCAGCACACCCAAGTACAAGTCCATGGTTCCCTGCCGGCAAATAGCACATTTCTCCCTCTGGGTTGGGAGACAGTTGCTGACCCAAGCAGAGTAATTTAAGTATCGTGACATCTTCTTCACATGTGATGGAAAAAAAAAAAATGAGCTGGACAGACAGCGTTGTACAGCGTCACCAGTCAAGTCAGGGTTGTACTGGACTATCGGTGTGAAGAGGAAGCTGAGCCAGAAGGCGAACCTCTCGATTTACGAGTTCATCTACGTTACAACCTGACCTGTCTCATAAGCTCTGGGAAGTGACTGAAAGAATGAGGTCACAGATAGAAAAGGCCGAAAAGAGTATACTCCGTAGGATGACTGGGCTCAGTCTTAGAGATAGGGTGAAGAGCTTGGACATCTGGAGGGAGCTCTGAGTAGAGTCACTGTTTCCCATCAAAAGTAGCCAGTAGACGTGATTCGGACTTCTGAACAGAATACCTCTAAGCGACTTCGTATGGATGTTTTTCAGTAACATCCAAATGGGAGAAGACGCTGGAAAAGGCCCAGAACATGTTGGAAGGACTACATATCTCATCTAGTGTGGGAATGCCAAGGGATCCCTAAGAAAGAACTGGAAAGCACTGCTAGAGAGAGGAATGAATGGTTGAAGACTAATGGGGCAAAACGGACAAGCTGCTAGGTTTATCCTCTATTTCGCCGACCATCTGTACATCCGTTGTCTGAAATTGAGTGACAGAGACAACGCCAGCAGACAACTTCACATTGCATCTTTCATGATCGTGAAAGGGTTCCATTTAAGTGTATCAGAATGCCCATCATGCTGTTCTTGTATGTTGCATGGAGTTTTACTAGCAGCTGCCATTTGATATGTTCTGCTGCTACATTTTGACGACAGTTGTTTAACACTTTCTCTGATTAACTGGAAATGATTCTAACAGGAACAATAAACATTTAAAATTTTGAAGGTGAAGTTTCATAAAAGGTCCTCAAAGTATGATAAAGACAAAGCCATCACTGAGAATGCCTGAGGTTACTACTCCACTACACTACTGATATGTCGCTTTTTGATAGTAGCAGATCAACTGTTGTTCCCAGTAGTAGAAACATCAAACAAAAACAGATGTGATCAGACAGAGTGATGTTAGGACCAGGCCGTCACTCTCACTGGGAAAACTAATTTTCTTCTAAAAACATTTTACATAAGTAAAAATTTGAGAGCTTTATTCATAAACTACATGTTTACTTGAGAACGGTCTCCATCCCTGGCAACAGTAACAGCAAAAGGGGTGTGATTATTAAAATTTGGTCCAATCAGTGCTCAAGACATCAGGAAATATCAGATGTTTGTTGGTGAGGACGGTCTGCCGCTGCTGTGGGAAGCTGGAAAAGTTTAAAAGAAGCAGCAGCACAGTTGCAGCTCAGTTAGTCAACAGCATTATATTGACTTAGGGAATTGTGTCCCTGTCTCCTGGAGAATGTAAGTAAAGTGAACTCTGCTCAAATGTGCTTCATGTTTTGTCTTCAGTAATTATGAACTTTAACTGGTTAAGATCTAAACTAACATGTGATAAAATCATTTCTCAGTTCACCATGTAAACAGTGTTATGATTGTTGGGATGCACTGACAGGATCATGATGAACGCCACGGAGTTTAATTATTTCAAACTCACGGCCTACTCTGACAGCAGTATGTTCAAATTTTTATTCTTCTTGGTTCTTATGTCTTTGTATGTTTTAATCATCAGTGCTAATGTGTTTCTCATTGTGATTATCTGCATGACCAGAAGCTTACATGAGCCCATGTACCTGTTTCTGGTCAGCCTGTTTGTAAATCAACTGTATGGTAGTGCGTTGTTGTTTCCATTCCTGCTGGTTCAGATCCTCTCTGATATTCACACTGTTTCTACAGCTGTTTGTTTTTTGCAGATTTTCTGTTTACATTCATATGCTGCTGTCGAGTTTTTTAACTTGGCTGTCATGTCTTATGACAGGTATCTTGCTATCTGTTATCCTCTGCAATATAACACACACATGTCATTTAAGAGAGTTGCTTTTCTGATTGCTGCCTCTTGGCTTCCGCCTTTTCTCATAATAGTTATCACAACATCTATGAGTTTCTCTTTACAGCTGTGTGGAAACATCATTAACAAAGTGTACTGTGACAACTATTCCATCGTTAAACTGGCCTGTTCTGACACTACAGTCAACAACATCTATGGACTCATTATGACATTTCTCACATTAATTAGTCTTTCAGCTTTAATTTTTTACACCTACACAAAGATCCTCAAAGTGTGTTTTTCTGGTTCCAAACAGACCAGACAGAAAGCTCTCAGCACCTGCACACCTCACTTGGCTTCTCTGCTCAACTTCTTTTTTGGTTGTATGTTTGAGGTTGTACAGAGCAGGTTCAACATGAACAGTGTGCCGAATATGCTGCGTATATTTTTGTCCTTGTATTTTCTAACATGCCAGCCGTTCTTCAACCCTGTACTGTACGGACTGAAATTGTCCAAAATCCGTCATGTGTGCAAAAGTCTGCTTTCTGTGAAGTGAATTTGTTCTGGATGAGAAACAATAAAAGCTTTGAAGTCTTTGTTGTGTCGACTACAGAGCTGTCTGAATTAAGGTTGAGTTTCCTCTGAAACATGCACTGCATGAAAGTAGGGATTTTTGTCTGTGAACAGCACTTAACATTTCCGTAGAATTTCAAGTTAAAGGCAGTAAACTGCAATTTGCAGGCAGCACAAAAAAAACTACTGAGAAATGCCAGGAATTAACGTGGACGGCTGATGTCCCCGGGGGGGGGGGGGGGGGGGGGTTGAAAGTGAAAATTCTGTGAGCTATACAAATGCAAATCAGAGTTGGTGGGTGTGGAGGGTGTAAGGTAGGGGGGTTAGGGGTGGGGGTTGACTTTTCACACTTGCATTAGTTTTTTTAAGAGAAAAAGGACTTTATTTGAATCAGGGTTCATACAGCTTTTATAAAAGTAAATAAAAGCACATCACAGACACTTTTCAACACTGTCAAAATCCTAAATCTCAAACACCATGCAGAGCAGCATGACTACAGTCACCTTTTCTCTTATGTTGCTTTACTGTACAGTGGATGTGTTTACCACACATCTTCCAGCAATGCCCTCAACAGGTAGAAATGATGATGGACATGAAGTGTCTGTTCCCCTCAAGTTCCAAACTTCTACCAACTTTCCATAAAAATGTCTGTTGGGATGGTGATGAAACCTGGAAACTCCTGCAATTACGCGTCTAAATATAGTACTCGCTGACCTGACATTAATAGGTAGGAACTGCTTCATAATGGCTGGTCTTGTTTCTGTCAGAGGTTCAAGGAAGGATTCCTTAAAAAACATCCATCCATCCATCCATCCATTATCTATACACCGCTTAATCCTCACTAGGGTCGCGGGGGGGCTGGAGCCTATCCCAGCTGACTCGGGCGAAGGCAGGGGACACCCTAGACAGGTCGCCAGTCCGTCGCAGGGCTCCTTAAAAAACACCATCTGGAAAATACGGACCTGATCAAAATCTTAAGATCAGTTGAAAAATAGCTAGAATTTACCTTTTGCACATTTGGATGTTGAGGTTTTAAGTAGAGCTACAATATGCAAAAGCAAGAAGGGGGAGTGAGACAAAAAGCACTTTGAAAAAGTAATTTATTGAAAACAACAAGTAAACTGAAATAGTCTGTTTATCAGCTGATCAAAAGTTTAAGACTACAGGCTATAAAAGCCCAAATCTGCTCAAAATTCTCATCTTCTGTCAGGCATTCACATGGTCATGCCCTCCTGATGGCTAAAGCAGGGATTAAAGCAAAATAATTTCATTTGTCTGAAATTTTTTTTTCATGTCAAAATCACTGGCCACTTATAAAAATGTGGCAATACAATACTACTATAGCGTATAAAAGTTTGTATAGTGAAATTTGGCTGTAAAACACACTGAATGGAAGAATGAACAGGAATAGAATATTAATAACATGAATATAAAAAGTGTAATGAGTGGTATTGGTTGGGGGTCCTCCCCCAGAATTTTTTTAAAGCTAACAAGCCAATTTTGGTGCTCTCAAGTTAATTTTAAAAGGTTTGAAAATCTTTGAAACAAGTGAACATCAAGCCATGCCCACCTCCATCTATTTTTCACGCTTTTATCGATAGGCCCCACGTCAGTCCCTTCCTCTACAAACGTGTCCATGCCTTAATTGCATGCTAGCCAAAATAATCTGTGCGTCGTCAAACCTGGGTCCACAACCCCCTCCCGCCAACAATATCATGTGATCTCTTTTGATTGGAAGAAATTACGTGTAAAAACAGAAATTGTGATGCTGCCTTCAAGTGGTATCGTATTTATGGTACCACTTGAAGTTGCACATGAATGCTCCTCGTCTCGTATTTTCTATCGGGAAACTGTGGATTAATACCCGATTTTACTAGAGGAATCTTTGACCTTTTTATATGGAATAGCCTACCGTGGAAATATTTTTGTGTTTGTTTTAAAGCCTATATATTTTATGTTGACACGGAACTGAACGAGTGTTTTCTTAACTTTATGGTAGCGTCACAAAAAATAAAAAGGCAATATTATGTTTTATCTAGAAAATACAATATTGAATTGTAGATTAGCATCTGCGGATGATTAATTACGATAATGTACTCTTTTACACGGTTAGCTATTGTGTTTGAGAGATATTAAAATCCCCAAGCACACTGAAACGCACTCGCATTGACAACTGGACCTTTACCGAGGCTTCTGAGGTTATTTAAAATACAGTCGGTTTGCAAATATCAAGGGATTACATGTGGTATTTAGATTTATCTTCGTATTGTACCACACAGATAGAAATAAGATGCAAAATGGGTCAAAAAAGGGGAGCTTACCGATACATCCCGGGCCCAGTAGATCCCCGCTGGCTGCTCCCGAAGTTCTATAGGCGGGGATCTACCGGACCCTAGCTCAATGGGAAACTCCTGTAGGCTATTTGTACATTTAGTAGAAATAGCTGGAACTACATTTACCGTATTGGCCCGAATATAAGACGGTGTTTTTTGCATTGAAATAAGACTGAAAAAGTGGGGATCGTCTTATATTCGGGGTCTAGACATTATACCCATTCACGACGCTAGATGGCGCCAGATATCATTGAAGCGAATGCTGAACTTGACTCCCCAGGCCAAAGCGAACCCCTGTCACGAAGAATAAAAATAAAAATAGCGGTAGCACGAAGAAGAAAAATAAAAAATAGCGGTAAGAAAGAAAAGAGAAGAAAATAATAGATTGGTTTATTTACATTTCAAAAACCAGAAGCCATTCATTTAAGAATGGATTGCACTTTAGTTTACATATTTAAATGTTCAGATATTAAGATTCGAATGAGGCAAAATAACATGCTTTTTCTCTCAAATATATTGTTATAATCATTTGTTTCAGATGTACTGTAATTATTTTCTGTATAAAAATTAATTTGGTGTTCAAAAAGTCTTTTTTCAAACTTGAGTCTTGAAAAAGAGGGGGTCGTCTTATAATCAGGGCCGTCTTATATTCGGGCCAATACGGTAGTTCTAGCGCGCGCTCCAATCAGAAGCACAAGGCGCAGCTATGACTAGCCTATCAGTGCTGCGCTCTTCACACACCTGATATCTCGGGCAACAAGCAGAAAAACGATCTGGGCACAAACTCATGTAGAACTATCCACATTGTATCACTGTTTCCCCCTCAATTTTTCCATTTGACGGAAATCCGTCAGGTGACGGAGGACTTTAATCCATGGGCTAAAGCTAAGAAGCTTTCTCTTCTTGAACGTGGTTGGATCGTCGAGCTGCATAAGCAAGGCTTCTCGCAGCGTGCCATTGCTGCTGAGGTTGGACGCAGTAAGACAGTCATTCTAAATTTTTTGAAAGATCCTGAGGATTATGGAACAAAAAAGTCAAGTGGTAGACCCCCAAAAATTACACCTGCGCTGAGCCGGAGGATCCGATTGGCTGTCCGTCAAGACACAGGGCGGTCCTCGACCCAAATTAAGGCCCTTACTGGTGCCGACTGCAGCGCAATAACCATCAGACGGCATCTGCGGGAAAAGGGTTTCAAAAACAAAAAACGAATTCAAAGACCTCGTCTCCTACAACGCCACAAAACTGCCCGTTTCGACTTTGCCAGGGAGCATCAAACATGGGACATTGAAAGGTGGAAAAAAGTTTTATTCTCTGATGAGACAAAATGTAACCTTGACGGTCCAGATGGCTTCCAACGTTACTGGCATGACAAGGAGATCCCACCTGAGATGTTTTCTACCCGGCACAGTGGAGGGGGGTCCATCATGATCTGGGGTGCTTTTTCATTCAGTGGAACACTGGAGCTTCAGGTGGTGCAGGTCGTCAAACGGCGGCTGGTTACGTGCAGATGTTGCAGCGGGCATCCCTCATGACTGAGGGCCCTCGTCTGTGTGGTAACAGCTGGGTTTTTCAACAGGACAACGCTGCAGTTCACAATGCTCGCTTGACCAAGGACTTCTTCAGGGAGAGTAACATCACTCTTTTGGACCAAATTATTAAATGTATTGATTTCCTGTACTGATTGTGTTCACAGCTGCTGGATGCCAGGAAGACAGTCCTTGCTCCAGATGAAGAGGACTTCTGGAAGGACATCACAACTGACATGATGTCAGATGAAGAGGATGGCAGCGTTGACGGGGTGCGTGGATGGATAGTACAGCCTCCATCCTTCCACAGCCAAGAGCTAGCCAACCTGTGTGCAGCTCTACAGGCTGGAGGCTGATGTAAAGTACACAACTCCACATCACAGGCGTGTTCACAATGGACAGCCGTCTGATAGACTGAAACCACTGAAGTACAACACGGCAGCAGCCAGAAAACATTTTAAACCAGAGCTAATGCTTCGGATTTCTAGAACTCTAGACTGTTCAATAAAGCTCTTGTATTTCAACATGTGTCAACATGTCATATTTTTTCCCTTCCAATAAATTAATGTCTGATTGTAGGATAGCCCATTGGTTAACAATAACAAGTATGCAGGTTAACTAATTATACACTATATGGCCCATATTTATTAACGTCTTATGAAAATATTAATAATAATAAGCATTATTATTGTGTGTGACTGGGGGTGGGGATGGGGACGGGGATTTGACCAGTAGCAACAGATCTTTCAACCAATCATGACACAGTTTTTTTGTGTTGTCATGTCTTGTTTCATCCAATCGGTGTCCTGAGTCATGCTAGACAGGCAGGCTAGATGCTAATTAGTTTTCACACCTCTGCCATGCCCCAGGTGTGAAGTCTCACTCCCCCCTTGCCCCACACACCCAAACCCCAACTCCACAAACATGATTCATTCAAGGTATTTCTCCTCACCCGCCAACTAGTAGTTCATAACCTGAGAACAACCAATAACTGTGGAGAACTTAGTAGGTTTTCAGTGATTCACAGGGTCCATAATCTGGCTTTTCATGCAGTGATGCAGGTTAACAGCTGTGAAAGATTTATCAGCTGTTAAAAACATTTCCATGTGCTTGTCTTCATTACTTTTGTGTTAACATTTACAACACTTTAAAAAAGGGATGCCTGTGTTCATTTGTCGCACTTTAAATAGAAAAAAACCCCACAACATATTAAATACACACATAAATCTGCCTTCATATTTGTGTCATCTGTAGAGATTAATTATTGTCAGTTTCAAAAAGAAGGTGAATTAGTGCCTTTACTCTTTATGTGCTTTGATACGGACCTCACTATGATTCAGTCCATCAGATTATTGTTCTGCTCTGTTTTATTCATCTATTCCTCAACAGATAGCTACACAATAAAACTATCAAACTTCATATATTCAAAGGAAATCACTTTAATTTGTGGCCAAATCAAAGTGAAACTAAAGTTACTGATTGAATATTCTGTGTAATCAATTCTAATAAACTGATCAGTTTTCTTATTTGTGTTCTGTCAGCTGCAGTATCAGCAGTTTAAACGGACCAAACATAAAAACAGACTTATGTGATTTCTGCATCACCAACTAAATACATGTGGGGTTCCCATGACTTTAGTATAAGTAGAATACTTCTGTACTATACTGTATATGTATAATACCCCTGTACTTTACTATATATGTACAATATGCCTGTACTATACTATTTATGTACAATTCACCGCAGACACCTACCCTTGTTCCACCAGGACGGTTATTTCTGTTGCACAGTGCGCTCACTTCCACTTTTGATGCTATAACATCAAGCGTAGAATCCGAACACTCAATCACCAAAATAATCGATAGAATACTCAATTACTAAAATAATCAATACCTGCAGCCCTACTTCCGACCCATTTTCCGACAGGTTGTTCTTGACTACATCATCTGTAGATCATCATCTTTATCTTCTGTTAATAAACTAGTTGGGATGATACCACTCTGTGTATACGGTCTATGTTGTGGTTGTAGTGCTCCGAACCCTCATCAACATGAGGAGGAACGTGGTCCGGCAAACCAGATCATTAAAGACCCCCACCACCTCAGTAACGGACTGTTTCCATGGCAACGCTCTGGCCAGCCCCTGAGACTATACTATGAAAGTGGATATTTAAGGCAACAAGCCCCAAACAAGGCCCAACCAGTCCCAAACTGGACCCAGACAAGACTCAACCAGTGCCAAACTAGACTCAGATAAGGCCCAAAATGCCCCGAATGAGGTCCAAGTTCCAAACAAGGCCAAATTCCACCTGCAGGAGCCCCAAAGCCTAACATGCCCAATTTGAGGCCCAATGAATCCCAAATTAACGTCCAACAAACCCTAAATAACTGCTGCCACCGCACGGATGTTCTCTGGGCTACATAGTTGATCCTGCCAGTAGCATATGCTTGTCTCAAAGATTAAGCCATGCAAGTCTAAGTACACACGGCCAGTACAGTGAAACTGTGAATGGCGCATTAAATCATTATTGATGACTCAGCGTGACCCAAATGAGGCCAAACAAGCACCTAGGCCCAACAAAACCTAAATAAGGCCTAAGTAGATCTGAAAAAGCTCGAGTGGGACTCCCTCAAGGAAACCTAGCCAGACCCGAACGAGGCCCAGCAAGGCCCAAACAAGTCCCGACCAGTCACAAACTAGACCCAAACAAGGCTCAGGTGGCCTAAAAAAAACCCCAATGAGGCCAAACTAGATGTGAACATGTTTGAATGAAGCCAAACAAGGGCTAAATGATTCAAAGCTAGACTAGAATAAGGCTCAGCAAAGTCTAATAAGCCCCACACAAGGCCTAAATGAGGCCTAACTAGATTAAAACAAGGCCAAAGCAGGCCCTTACAAGGTGTAAAAGCCCCAAAGAAGTCCCATCCAGTCCCAAACAAGACCCAAACAAGGCCCAAAATGCCCCGAATAAGGCCCAAGTTCCAGACAAGGCCAAACTCCACCTGCAGAAGCCCCAAAGCCTCATGCCCAACATGAGGCCCAATGAGACCCAAATTAAGGTCCAATATACCCTAAATTAGGCTCAGCAAGGTCCAAATGAGGCCAAACAAGCACAAACAAGGCCCAACAAAACCTAAATAAGGCCCAAGTAGATCTTAACATGGTTGCAGTACTCCTGAATGAACTCAACAGGTCAAATAAGTCCTGAACAAGGCCAAACAATCCTAAACTAAACCCAACGAACCCTGAACATAATTTTAACAAGCCTCAACAAGTCCTACTAGACCTGAATGAGGTTCAACTAAAGTCAAACTGAACACAACAGATTTTCACCCAAAACAGACAAGTGAATAACTACCTAATGATAAAATCATTTATACAGAGCAGGTGCAGTCCATTGTTTGCTGATCCTGTGTTTATTTGATTTTTCACAAAGTGCCCTTTACAGTTGAATAAGCACAGCTCTTATCTGGATTATGTATACAGATACTGGCCAAACAAAAACAAACTGAACCCAAACAAAGCCCAATTGGCCTATAAAAAAAAAAACAAAAAACAAAACTGATTAACATTAAGCTTCTGGAGGTAGTTTCATGTAAATATGATGATAAACAAAGTGAATACGCCAGTGATGAGGTGTGCTGCTGCTGTGGGCGTCTCATTCAGGAACCCTTAAGAAAGGAAGCTTTTAACTGAGTCAGGAGGATCCAGTCTGAATCACACAATGTCCCCAGTTTTTGCTGAGGTCGATGTCTTTAAGGTCCTTATTATGAAGGCCTTCTATTCCACCCTGGGGGCCACGGTCAGCCTAACGTCTGGGTTCCATTCGCAGAGCAACAGCCAGACGGAGCGGCTTAACCAGGAGATGGAAGCCGCCCTCCCATGTATCACGTCCGAAAATCCCAAAACTTGGAGCGCCCAAATCTCCTGGGTGGAATATGCCCACAACACCCTCCCCAACGCCTCCTCTGGCCTCTCACCGTTCCACTGTGTTCATGGATACCAGCCGCCCCTGTTCCCGGAACTCGAAGAGGCGACTGCTGTCCCCTCAGTGGCCGCCCATCTTCGTCGCTGCGCTAGGACGTGGTGACAAGCCTGGGCCGCCCTGCTCAGAGCCTCCCGAAAAACCCAAGACCAGGCAAACCGCCACCGCTCTGCCGCACCTGTCTACTCCCCTGGGCAATGCGTCTGGCTCCGGGCTAAGGACCTGCCTGTCAGGGTGGAGGCCAAGAAGCTGGCCCCACGCTTCGTGGGGCCCTTCGAAGTTGAGGCCATCATTAACCCTAGCGCTGTCCGCCTGAAGCTCCCTCCCACTCTGCGGGTCCATCCCACCTTCCATGTGTCCCAGCTCGAACCAGTTCGAGAAAGTCCTTTGGCCCCCCCGGTGCCTACAGCACCATCACCCAGGACCCTGGACAACCATCCGATCTACACCGTCAGGAGACTTCTGGATGTGCGCCGCCATGGCAGGGGCGTCCAGTACCTGGTGGACTGGCAGGGTTATGGACCGGAGGAACGGAGCTAGATTCCCCATCACCAAATTCTTGACCCAAGCCTCATAGCAGACTTCCGCTGCCAGCACCCAGAGCGCTTCCACCGTGCGCCTGGAGCTGCTCGTAGGAGGGGGGTACTGTCAGGGCTCCTTTCTCAACTCCCACCTGATCCCCTCCTCCTCCTCGCCTCTCCTCCTCCTGCAGTCACTCTCCAACAGTTGGCTGCAATAATCACCATCATCAGTAGAAGTCTGGGCAGCCGCAATGCAGCACACCTGTCCATCATCTCCCTCAATAAAAGCTGGCTCCACTTTCCACACCCTGCTAGATAGTTGCTTCAGCTCCAAGCTGTCAGTTTGGCCTCAGCACAGTTTTTGCGCTTGTTCTTCTGCAAACCGTCTTCTAATTCTCATCTCCTGTCCCTGCAGTCTCCGCTGGTCGCGCTGTCTGGGCTCCCAGCCACTCCTGTCCGCCAAGAAACCCTGAACCTGCACTCACCTCTGGAGGAGGAGGTGACTCGTCCCTGCCTGCCTCAACTTTCCCCGCTACCCCTGCCTCTGGATCTCCAGAACCGCCACCACTACTCTCCGTCGCTAGCCCACCCCAGCGGAGAACAAGGTCTGGACCGCCGATCTCAGGTAGCCTGCCCGCCCCCCTCCCAGCCCATAGTGAGTTCCTTAGTTGGATTATTCCTGGATTTAGTTTCACTCTGATTTTTAGTTTCATTCACTCACTCCCCCTTAGTTCTTTCGGTACACATAATTTGTATTAAAATCAAATTCGGGTTTTTTTTTTGCCTGATCCTGCTGTGAGTCTGTGTGCTCTCAGCCTGGGTTCACCACTACACCCGGACAGTCTCATTGTGATTATCTGCATGAACAGAAGCCTACATGAGCCCATGTACCTGTTTCTGGTCAGCCTGTTTGCTAATGAACTGTATGGTAGTACAGGGTTGTTTCCATTCCTGCTGGTTCAGATCCTCTCTGACATTCACACTGTTTCTGCTTTTTTATGTTTACTGCAGGTTTTCTGTGTTTATTCTTATGCTTGTGTGGAATTTTTCACCTTAGCTATCATGTCTTATGACAGATATCTTGCTATTTGTTGTCCTCTCCAGTACAACACATGTAGGACATATAATAGAGTTGCTGTGCTTATTACTCTGACATGGGTTTTGCCTTTTCTTGAGGTTGTCATGGCAACAGTCTTAAGCTCTTCTTTGCAGCTGTGTGGAAACGTCATTGATAAGGTTATACGTTGAAACTACTCCATAATTCAACTGGTCTGCTCTGGCACCCCAGTCAATAACATCTATGGTCTTACTCTCTGGGTTGTTACAGTGTTTACTCCTTTAGCTTTAATCCTATTTACCTACATAAAGATCCTTAAAGTTTGTTTTTCTGGCAGTAAACAGACTAAACAGAAAGCCGTCAGCACCTGCATGCCTCACCTGGCTTCTCTGCTCAACTTCTCCTTCGGCATTTGCTTTCAAATACTACAGAGCAGGTTTAAGGTGGACTCTGCACCAGACGTGTTAAACATTTTTTTATCAGTGTACTTTCTCAGCTGCCAGCTGCTCTTCAGCCCTCTAATGTACGGACTCAGAATGTCTAAAATCTATCGCATGTGTAAAAACCTGTTCTGTGGAAAATGATGAAACTGATAGCGTGACTTGACCTTTTTCAGGCCATATCAGTGTTTTCTTCTACATTTTATTACAACATTTTTATTATCTGTGCTGCAAGTCACATATCTGCATTGAAAGCAACATAATGTGACACAAGCGCCTCGACTGTATGAACACAATGCATTGTGGCCTGACGATGTTTTAAGTAAATCATATTTTAACAGAAAAATATGGGGTCGTATTTTATTGAACGTCTTACGGATATTCTCAATATTTTCCAAAGCTCCTCCAAACTTCTTTAGAAGGCATCAAAATGTCTGAATTTATTGCTTACAGCCTGCTGTAGACAGAACATTAGTTCCAACATTTGATCCATGCATCTGTTTGTTGCTGTGTTGTTTCAAAAATACCTAAAATGTTAACTGAATGTGAAACTTTAAAAAAAGCAACGGTTGGAGACTTCCGGTGGTGACGATGTAGGGGTAGGTCGCATGAAGAGGTCTCCTGGTTGAAGTGTTAATATATACCTGTAAACACCTCAACTGATTTTGGAAAGTGACGGACTATGGTAACAACGTAAACTTGGTCAAGAAACGAGTGGTTCTAAATCTAAAGCGAGTAATACATCGAGCTGCCTTGTCACTCGCGGCGGAGCGGCTACTGTAGCTAGCAAACTTCCTAAAATGGCAGCTGTGAGCTCAGATGCTAGCAACATTCCTGGTCTCAACAATGACTCGTCTGACATTTTATCACCGACCCAGCTAATTTTAGAACTGCAGAAGCAACGGGCTTCGCTCCGGGAAGACATGTCAGTGTTAATCCAGGAGTCTGTTAAACCACTGCAGACCTCGGTGGATGCACTTGGTGAAACGGTGAATAATTTTAATTGCCGCCTGGCTGCTGCAGAAACACTGGCCGGGGATAATTTTAAGCGCATAAGAAGCACGGAAAAAACTGTGAAGATTCTGCAAGCCCAGAACAAGTCTCTTCATGACCGCCTCGACAATCTTGAAAACAGGTCCCGCAGAGTCAACCTCCGGGCCAGGATTCTGTCGGATCCCGCCGCTTGCCGGTACATCTGGACGCTTCTCCCAAAAAGGATTTAGACCCCTGACTGTTCCATCCCTGCTGGAAATCTGGATCCCTCGCCTCGACAAGGACCGGCTTCATCCCTGGCTCTCCCCTCTGGCCAGCGTTGCTCTCCGTCGCCCCATTTGTAGTGCGTGGGCCCTCCGAACCGCCGGTCCTCAGGAGCCTGCCTTACCCTCTCCCGCCCAGCAGTGATTCTTGCCTCAGTTAACTTAATTTAATTATTCATTTTAAGCTCATTTTTAGGATATGAATGAAGAAAACTAAATGACCAAGATGTGGATGTACTAAAGTGTCAATAGCAGGGATATTAACCCATCAAAGTGCCAAAAACCTGGATACTAATTTACCAAAGTGTCAACAATATGAACATTACCACACCAAAGTATCAATAACCTGGTTAATAACACACCAAAGTGTCAAAACCTGGACATTAATGCACCAAAGTGTCAATAATCTGAATATTCATAACGGGTCTGGGAATGTGACAGGAGCAGAAAACATCCAGAAATTGCTGTAGGTTCAGAAGTTAACTGTGCATTTCGGTTCCATTGCTGATGTTTTGCTCAATCAGCGAGCAGCAGATGCTGTGATGATGACGTCATGTTTCTGTCGTTAACGCTTAAAACTGGCTGAGGCAGTTGCAGTTCGGTGTGGCGGCACCATGTTGACTGTTTGGATACTTGTTTCATTGCTCTGCTTTCTACCACATTATCCTGACAGTAGGCAGAGGACACATTTTACTTCATGAATCAAATGTCAATCATCCATCCAAGTTTATTGTTTTATCTGCACATTTTTCCAAAAAGCACACATCCATTCTTTATATTTCTTTGCACTGAAAGGATCTGTGACTGCTTTACAGGTGAAAATGTGATGATGAAGAACTTCACACAGGTTTCATATTTCACTCTTGCTGCCTACTTTGATACTGGAGTTTTTAAATACTTATATTTCCTGATTATTCTGACTGTTTATGTTTTAATCATCAGTGCTAATGTGTTTCTCATTGTGATTATCTGCATGACCAGAAGCTTACATGAGCCCATGTACCTGTTTCTGGTCAGCCTGTTTGTAAATCAACTGTATGGTAGTACGTTTTTGTTTCCATTCCTGCTGGTTCAGATCCTCTCTGATATTCACACTGTTTCTGCAGCTGTTTGCTTTTTGCAGATTTTCTGTTTACATTCATATGCTGCTGTCGAGTTTTTTAACGTGGCTGTCATGTCTTATGACAGGTATCTTGCTATCTGTTATCCTCTGCAATATAACACACACATGTCATTTAAGAGAGTTGCTTTTCTGATTGCTGCCTCTTGGTTTTCTCCTTTTCTCATAGTAATTACCGCAACATCTTTGACTTTCTCTTTACAGCTGTGTGGAAACATCATTAACAAAGTGTTCTGTCACAACTATTCCATAGTTAAACTGGCCTGTTCCGACACTACAGTCAACAACATCTATGGACTCTTTACATCATGGTTCACATTAATTAGTCTTTTAACTGTAATTTTTTACACCTACGCAAAGATCCTCAAAGTGTGTTTTTCTGGTTCCAAACAGACCAGACAGAAAGCTCTCAGCACCTGCACACCTCACTTGGCTTCTCTGCTCAACTTCTTTTTTGGTTGTATGTTTGAGGTTGTACAGAGCAGGTTCAACATGAACAGTGTGCCGAATATGCTGCGTATATTTTTGTCTTTGTATTTTGCAACATGCCAGCCGTTCTTCAACCCTGTACTGTACGGACTGAAATTGTCCAAAATCCGTCATGTGTGCAAAAGTCTGCTTTCTGTGAAGTGAATTTGTTCTGGTTGAGAAACAATAAAAGCTTTGAAGTCTTTGTTGTGTCGACCACAGAGCTGTCTGAATTAAGGTTGAGTTTCCTCTGAAACATGCAGGTTAACAGCTGTGAAAGATTTATCAGCTGTTCAAAACATTTCCATGTGCTTGTCTTCATTACTTTTGTGTTAACATTTACAACACTTTAAAAAAGGGATGCCTGTCTTCATTTGTCACACTTTAAACAGAAAAAACACACACAACATATTAAATACACACATAAATCTGCCTTCATATTTGTGTCATCTGTAGAGATTAATTATTGTCAGTTTCAAAAAGAAGGTGAATTAGTGCCTTTACTCTTTATGTGCTTTGATACGGACCTCACTATGATTCAGTCCATCAGATTATTGTTCTGCTCTGTTTTATTCATCTATTCCTCAACAGACAGCTACACAATAAAACTATCAAACTTCATATATTCAAAGGAAATCACTTTAATTTGTGGCCAAACAAAGTGAAACTAAAGTTACTGATTGAATACTCTCTGTAATCAATTCTAATAAACTGATCGGTTTTCTTATTTGTGTTCTGTCAGCTGCAGTACCAGCAGTTTAAACGGACCAAACATAAAAACAGACTTATGTGATTTCTGCATCACCAACTAAATACATGTGGGGTTCCCATGACTTTAGTATAAGTAGAATACTTCTGTACTATACTGTATATGTATAATACCCCTGTACTTTACTATATATGCACAATATGCCTGTACTATACTATTTATGTACAATTCACCGCAGATGCCTACCCTTGTTCCACCAGGACCGTTATTTCTGTTGCAGTGCGCTCACTTCCACTTTTGATGCAATAACATCAAGCGTAGAATCCGAATACTCAATTAATCGCCAAAATAATCGATAGAATACTCAATTACTAAAATAATCAATACCTGCAGCCCTACTTTCGACCTATTTTCCGACAGGTTGTTCTTGACTACATCATCTGTAGATCATCATCTTCATCTTCTGTTAATAAACTAGTTGGGATGATACCACTCTGTGTATACGGTCTATGTTATATCATATTGTATATAACCATACTGCATACAGGGCGCTCTTACTGCTTCTTTTGGATTTCAGGTTAGATACTAACTTAGAGTTTGTTGTCTTAGTGCTTGTACTCTGTGCAATGACAGCACTGGGAACACCACCCAGTGGTTCAAGCTCTGCAGATGGTGCCGAGGTCAGTGGAGTGTACAACGGACACAGTGCTCCGAACCCTCATCAACATGAGGAGGAACGTGGTCCGGCAAACCAGATTGTTAAAGACCCCCACCACCTCAGTAACGGACTGTTTCCATGGCAACGCTCTGGCCAGCCCCTGAGACTATACTATGAAAGTGGATATTTAAGGCAACAAGCCCCAAACAAGGCCCAACCAGTCCCAAACTGGACCCAGACAAGACTCAACCAGTGCCAAACTAGACTCAGATAAGGCCCAAAATGCCCCGAATGAGGTCCAAGTTCCAAACAAGGCCAAATTCCACCTGCAGGAGCCCCAAAGCCTAACATGCCCAACTTCAGGCCCAATGAACCCCAAATTAACGTCCAACAAACCCTAAATAATCGCTGCCACCACACGGATGTTGTCTGGGCTACCTAGTTGATCCTGCAAGTAACATATGCTTGTCTCAAAGATAAATCATTAATAATGAATCAGCATGGCGCAAATGAGGCCAAACGAGCACCTAGGCCCAACAAAACCTAAATAAGGCCTAAGTAGATCTGAAAAAGCTCAAGTGGGACCCCCCTCAAGGAAACCTAGCCAGACCCAAACGAGGCCCAGCAAGGCCCATACAAGTCCCGACCAGTCACAAACTAAACACAAACGAGGCTCAGGTGGCCAAAAAAAACCCTCAATGAGGCCAAACTAGATGTGAACAAGGCCAAAGTAGGCCCTTACAAGGTGTAAAAAGCCCCAAACAAGTCCCAGCCAGTCCCAAACAAGACCCAAACAAGGCTTAAAATGGCCCGAATAAGGCCCAAGTTCCAGACAAGGCCAAACTCTACCTGCAGAAGCCCCAAAGCCTAACATGCCCAACATGAGGCCCAATGAGACCTAAATTAAGGTCCACTAAACCCTAAATGAGGCCAAGCCTCCAGAAGTACAGCACAATAGGTGGTAGAGTTCCGGACCCTCGCGCCGGAGAGTGGTTGGAACGACGTGGTGCTACAGGGAGCCTTCCAGCGGGGACTGTGCGAGGCTGTGAAAGATGAACCGGCCACACAAGACGAATCCTCCTCCCTGGATGAGCTCATCGCTCTGGCCATCCGGCTGGATAACCGTCTGCGGGAGCGCCACCGGGAGACAAGAGCCTGGTTCCTGCAGCCGTCTCAGACACGCCCCTCCTACCGTGCTCCAAGTCCCAGCCATAATCCGCTGCCTCGCCTACTGCTGGCTGCTTCCGCCCCCCCGCCTGGTGCGTCTGCCCTGGAGGACGAGCCGATGCAGCTTGGGCGGGCCCACCTGTCCGAAGAGGAGAAGCAGCACAGGTGCCAGGCCAACGCGTGTCTGTATTGCGGCTAGATGGGGCATTACGCCGCTGCCTGCCCATCCAAGTGGGGAAAAGGCCTGGCTCGCCAGTAACGGGGGGAATCCTGGTGAGCACTATTTCAGGTTCTCCCCCCCTACAGCAGCTCAGAGACCCAGCCACCCTAATCTGGGGTGAACAGCGCCTCACCATTTCAACTCTTATTGATTCCGGGGCAGAGGGAAATTTTATGGATGAGGCTCTGGCAATCCAGCTGGGGAGCATGGGCTGCCATGCCACCGACCTTCACTCTGCCCCTGCTCCCGCCAACCCGGTCTCTGCTTCCCCACCCACGCCAGTAGACCTGTCCACCATTCCCAGTGATTACCCTGCATGACCTAGCACAGATCTTTGATAAGGACCAAGCTCTGTCTCTGCCCCCACACCGCCCATATGACTGCGCTATCGAGCTACTATCCGGCGCTGCCCTGCCCAGGGGGCACCTATACAACCTGTCCAAGCCCGAACAGGCAGCAATGGAGTCCTAAGTGTGAGTTCCACGCTCAGACGGTCTCCTTCCTGGGATACAACATCTCTGCGGGGGAGATCAGGATGGACCCTGCCAAGGTTGCGGCAGTAGAAGAGTGGCCGAGGCCCGAGGACCGGAAATACTTCAGCGGTTCCTCGGGTTCGCCAACTTCTACCGCTGCTTCATAAAGGACTATAGCCGTATTGCTGCCCCCCTCACGGCACTTACCTCGACCTTTAGGAAGTTTTCTTGGACTCCTGAGGCTGAGACAGCGTTCCAGGAACTCGAGGTCCGGTTCACCTTGGCCCCCATTCTCACCCAGCAAGATCCCAGCCTCCAGTTCGCGGTTGAGGTGGATGCATCGAACACCGGCGTGGGGGCAGTATTATCCCAGCCTTCCTCCCTAGATAACAAACTCCTCCCCTATGCTTTTTTTTCTAGAAAACTGTCGGCGGCCAAGGGAAATTATGATATCGGCAATCGGGAGCTCCTGACGGTCAAGTTGGCGTTGGAGGAGTGGCGTCACTGGCTGGAGGGAGCAGAGCAGCCGTTCCTGGTCTGGACAGACCACAAGAATGTTCAGTACATCCAGACCGCCAAAAGACTCAACTGACATCAAGCCAGGTGGGCCCTGTTCTTTGGTCGCTTAAAATTTTCCCTGTCCTATCGCCCTGGGTCCAGGAATCTGAAGTCGGATGCCCTTTCCCGGCTGTAGGCCAAGGAGGAGGTCTCTGAGGATCCTGAACCTATCCTCCCGACCAGATACCTTGCTGGCTTGACGTGGGAGGTTGAGTCCGTGGTTCGCCAGGCCCAGGAGCGGCAATCCAACCCAGGAGGAGGACCTCCAAACACTCTATTTGTCCCGGACACCACCCGCTCCTCCGTACTCCAATGGGCCCACTCCAGCCAGCTGACCTCCCACCCAGGGGTTTCTCGGATGCTCTCGGTGCGCCGACGCAGATTCTGGTGGCCCTCCATGGAACACGATACACTTGAATACATCTCAGCCTCCTCCGTCTGTGCATGTAACAAGACCTCGACCCAGCCCAGTGCCGGCCTTCTCCATCCTCTGCCTATCCCTAGACAACCGTGGTCTCACATTCCCCTGGACTTTGGCACCGGTTTGCCTCCCTCCAGCGGAAACATGGTCATGCTAACAGTGGTCTACTGCTTCTCCAAGGCCGCCCACTTCCTGCTTCTGCCAAAGCTCCCGACAGCCCGAGAAATGGCCAACCTCCTGGTAGCCCACGTGTTTTGGCCCCACGGCATCCCCACAGACATAGTATCAGATCGTGGGCCTCAATTCACCTCACAGCTCTGGAAGGCCTTCTATTCCACCCTGGGGGCCACGGTCAGCCTAACGTCTGGGTTCCATTCGCAGAGCAATAGCCAGACGGAGCGGCTAAACCAGGAGATGGAAGCCACCCTCCCATGTATCACGTCTGAAAATCCCAAAACTTGGAGCGCCCAAATCCCCTGGGTGGAATATGCCCACAACACCCTCCCCAACGCCTCCTCTGGCCTCTCACCGTTCCACTGTGTTCATGGATACCAGCCGCCCCTGTTTCCGGAACTCGAAGAGGCGACTGCTGTCCCCTCAGTGGCCGCCCATCTTCGTCGCTGCGCTAGGACGTGGTGACAAGCCTGGGCCGCCCTGCTCAGAGCCTCCCGAAAAACCCAAGACCAGGCAAACCGCCACCGCTCTGCCGCACCTGTCTACTCCCCTGGGCAATGCGTCTGGCTCCGGGCTAAGGACCTGCCTGTCAGGGTGGAGGCCAAGAAGCTGGCCCCACGCTTCGTGGGGCCCTTCGAAGTTGAGGCCATCATTAACCCTAGCGCTGTCCGCCTGAAGCTCCCTCCCACTCTGCGGGTC